>JAWNGG020000287.1:0-275935 GCA_036937485.2 Tetragonisca angustula | reverse complement strand
TTCGGATCAGTTCATCCGTTGGAAATCGCAAGAAACTACACCGATAGTATTCCAACCCTTCTTCAAGTTCTGGAAGAAATCTATCCCCACCTAAACGACAGAAGCACAGAAAACAGAATACATCGACTCTGTAAAAAGCTCGCTAGGACAACCGACACACTTGAATCGTCTTGTAGCTGCTCATCTGAACCCAACATAATTTTCATAAAGCCGAAATCGCAACAGGCTCCTAATCCAAATTTATTACGAAAACAGTAATACAATGGAACATAAACTGTTACAATACCCACTATGAAAAACACCAAATTCTCGCAAACAAAAAACCCAGCCGTGATATTAAGTGCCTTCAGGAAACGAACTTCAAAAGAATCACCAGCCTACACCAAAACATTCCAATATCTTCGTCAAAAACCGGACAAACGAAAACCACGCCAACGTCGGAGTGGCCACTGTAATTTCGAACAAACATGTTTTTACTGAAATCACTTTAAATTTAAACTTAGAATCCATTGCAATATCTGTTTCATTCCCAAAAAAGCATTCACATCTGCAATATCTACGTTTCAAATAATTCCCCCTTGATATGCTGGATTTTGAGGAATTAACAGCTCAACTTCTAGCTCCACTAACTCTGCCAGAGCACATTAATAGCCTTCACACTCTCTAGGAATCGACTAGAACTGTAGTAGATGTACGTTTTTCGAAAATCTACTGAACAACCAGGATTGAATTCTGCTAAACAAAAGATTCCCAACGCACTTCAGCGTTAGGAATGGTAAATCAATTGCAATATATCTAATCTTTCTCTATCCTCAGATATTTCAACACCTAGAATGGGAAACTTGAAAAATCTATACTATCTATGTTTATACTATATACCTATATTAAAAAATTTATGCGAATGCGACCACTTCCCACAATCACTTATGGAGACAATATCACCACAGCTCAGAGTTACCACCAACCAAAATGGGAAATAAGAACAACTGCAGTATATCAAGAAAACATAACGCTTCAGCGCACCGAGAAAGAAATAGGACATAAACTTGACCCAGGCAAGATTAACGAAACAAAAAACAAATTTCAACAAATTACAATCTCAGCCGCAGACAAAGCCTTTGGAATTCCCAGACTGCAAAATATCAAAAAATGTCCTGCACCGTGGTGGAACGAAGAATGCAAAATTGCTATGCAAGAGAGTCGTCACTCATTCAATAGAGCAAAAAAGATCCTACAAACCAAAACGAAACGTGCCAATTTCCGTATATTAATTGAAAGAAATACGAAACAATCTTCGAGGAACTGCATATCACCAATAAATCCACAAATACCAACATCTATAGTGTAAAAAATAAACAAATGCATAAATGTCTCCAAATCCCCCAAGATATTCAATTCCTGGAAACCGATGATGGCATGGCTGTAATTCAGACCAACGATATTGATAACACACTAACCAAAAAGTTCCAAGAAAGTTCAAACAACATTAACTCACTGCACGCTAATATTCAACAATCGTATACACAATTACTAGAATCACAATGATAGCAATTCATTGCTAAACAAGCTCTTAATCTCAGGGAAGACAGCTTCATCCTTATATCACAAAAATCACTGACCCTGGACCAGATAATATCCCCAATTCACTACTAAAACTCCAAATAACTGGAATAAGCTACCTGTATATAGATCCAACTGTATGTGGATCTATAAAATCTTCCCTGAAAATTGGCAAGGAGCAATAGTAATTCCAATTATTGAGCTAAACAAAAGCTAACAAAATAACAATTATCGCCCAATAGCATTAACTAACATATCATGTGCAAATTACTGGAAAGAAATCGTGAACCGTAGCCTTCGATGATACATTGAAGTAAAAAAAACTTTTAAATTCAAACCAGAAAAGGTTCCGACGCTATCGCTCTATTGACAATTGACCTAACGAACTTGGAATCTCATGCAACGCCATCCTTAACAGAGAAGACATAGCCGTCGTATGCTTCGGTATTGAGAAAGTCTTCGACACAATCTGAAGATGCATAATTGCAAATACGCTCATAGAGTAAGAAGTGAAAGGCAATATGATGTTCTTCATAACCAACTTCCTATCAAACAGATCCATCCATGTCAGAGTAAACGGAGCTCTGTAAAATCCAGTGATGATAAAAAACGCAAGTATCAGTAATGAGCATCACACTATTTTAACGACACCACAAATGTACACTTTATAAACGAACATTTCCAAATAGCCGTCAATACTATACAGGACAGGTAAAAAACAACTGGCTTACAGTTTCCTCCATAAAAAAACCCAAGGTATCCTATTCATTAAAAGAATCAAATTCAAACTCGCCCTAAACTGTGTCTGAATGATTTTGATATAAAACTACCATCAAAGACACCATCAAAATATTAGGCCTTATTTTCGACGAAAAACTATCTTGGGCGCCGTATCTAAAATCTTTAGAAGAGTTTTGCATAGAAAGACTTAACATAATAAACACTCTTTCCAACAATAACTGGGTATCCGATAAAGACAATTTTTTGGAAACATACAGAGCGTTAATTAGATCTAAACTTGATTACTGTTCTACCGTTTATAAATTTGTTAAAAATTTCACCAAAGCAATAATAAAATCAACCTTCCACTCAGCTCTTAGAATAGCCACAGATACATACTGTACATGTCCCATACACAGCTCATTATTCGATGTCAAAGAAATGACCCTTGATTGCGCAATAAAAGTCCATTCATTCGAAATAACCCACTCTACAACAATACCTTCTTCGACAGTTATAAAACTCTCTACATCAACAAACACAAAATTCTCTCCCATTTTCATATCAGACTTTCCACGACGTTCAGAATTCATTGCACCATCGAACGTAAATCACCACAAATTCCTCTATGGAAAATAGAAGCAGTCCTAACAAACACCAGTATTGGCTAACTGCCTAAAAGTCCTTCAATCCAACTGATCATAAGACCAAATTAAACAACAGCTACGTCCACCACAGCAATATTTACACTGACGGGTCGAAAACGAGCACTGGATACACCATCATTACAGAAAAAAACAGAAGAAGACAGAATCTCCCCTCTTTCTGATCCATCTTCGCAGCTTGTGCCATTCTGGAAACCTCAAAGTATGCACACTCAAATATCGAAGCATGTCGTCATTTACGTACACACCATAAGAGTTACAAAATCGTTAATGAAGTCATATAACCAAGATAACCAATTTATAACCACCATCCAAGAAGTAAACCACAATCAACCTAACACAAAAACTACAGTCATCTCGATTCCAGCTCCGCAATAGAAGGAATAGAGGAATAGAAGCAAATTAAAGAGCCACCGCAGCAGAGAACGAAAACTCAATTACCTCATGTACTAACAATCGTAACCACCTTCCAGTCCTCTGCGAAGACCAAACAACCCACTACAAAGAAGTAATGAAAAATGAAGGTAACAAGCCATGGACCACAGTTAGTAGCACACAGATAATCAAAGTATCCGAGACTTCCACCATCAAACACCAAATATTAGCAACGGGAAGGAAGGAATAAGTATCATACGCCTAAATACTGGACGTATCAAGCACATGGACACAGAATTAAAGGAACTACACTTCCCATTTGAAGCCATTGCAATAATCACCCATTAACAGCTACCCACTTCTGCACGAATGCCACACAACAGAAACCCAAAGACAGCAACACGAAATTAGTTCAAAGATAAACCTGTTTCCTCAAAATGACATGCAAAGAGATTTATAGTATCTCGAAAACACAACACATATCTAATACCACCGTCATCGCTAATGACCTCGCTGTCGATGCGATGTAAAAGAAATGTAATGAAAAAGGAGAAGAATTATGATTTCTGAATAATACAATTTTGGATAGAACCAAATGAAATAGTACATGTTTGTTATCTTCTCAAAAACAGATGGGAATCTTCTAAATATAGCAATTGGTACATGAATATAATGAAAGGAAGGAATCCGTTAGTAAAGAACGTCATTCCCATTGATATTTATAAAAGACGTATTCACATAAATGGCAAGAGTAAAATGATAGCATGCTTGACATTTCTGTTAATGCACAATTTAACAATAGAGCATGAGACACATAGATTAGTATTAATGAAAGAGCGCCTCCATACACGTTTTTAGCAAAAAGAAAGATGAAAGTAAATATTTATGAAAGAATTTAATACGAACAGTACTGATTGCTTTGCTAGTTACTAATCACTGACGATTTACGAGAGGAAAAGTAGAAAAACTAATATTAATTGTGCCATGATTTAGAACCGAATCGTACACGAACAAAATAAAATTGTAGGGGAATTGGATAATTTCAGAAGAAATTAATAAACATTTATAGAGCAGTACCAAAATACATTTCATATTCTAATGTGATATATAATGATATATAAATGAGAAAATATCAATTTTAATGGAATCTGTCCAATCATTCATCTCAATCGAAAATTTTTGGGAGAATGTGTTATCTACAAAAATGTAAGACAATGTGACAGAGTTGAACTGAGCAATCAATTAAATGGAAGAATGGTTATTGTTCTCTCGAAGATGTAAATTCATCTCAGAATAAAATTAGAGTAGAATATAAAAATCGTTATCAAATCGTATGATTCAGGTAAGAGAAAACAAGGATGTTCTAATTTTCTTTTAAAAATTAGATTCTTTGTATAGTTTTTTTATAATTCTTTTGTATGTCACATTTGACACCATTTTACTTTCATTTGGAACATGTACTAAGAAATTTTGAGTAAATGAGATTAAGTGTAAATTAAGATAATAAAATGATTGGCTATTGTATTCTATTTAGATAATTTGGGGTCATGCATTTTATTTGTTTCGAAATATCATTTTCTGTTTCATCATTAATAATATGTTATTTTTTATGTACGTATTAATGTAAAGGTTTCAGGAAACTAATGAAATTTTTAAAATATTTTCCGAAAGATTAATTTATTTGATTCCTTTGATAAATTTGGCTTTAGTGGTGAGTAAAATACGATGCGATCATGAAAAAATTCGACTTCGAAATTCAGCGTCTACCTCAATTTTCGTTTCTTCGATAAATCATTATGAGAAAATTATGCTATGATATTCGTGATGTATAATTTTGTACATCTCGTTACAGATTACTTATTAGAAAATTTAAAAATTAACAAAACTGTTAATTTTTTTAAGTTTTGTTTTAAGTAAACAGAACAAGGAAACTAAATTTTCTACTTTCATTTTAGAACAGTTATTGATGGGATCATGAAAACTTTTAAGATTTCATATTACAGCAATGTTCTCATCAAACGTTAATTTCTGTTCAATATTCAATGGAACAAGAGAAATAGAAAGAGATCCAACTGTACCTTTGATGTATCAACTTAAGGTTTCGATGTATTTTGTGTGTATATCTATATAAAAGTCTTTAGGTTTCCATATAATGGATGTGACGGTTATTCCACATTTATGTACACCATCGTCAATTACATCGTATACATACGTACACGGATGGTTATCCACCGTAATTAATAATGAGAATATGATCTTCCTAATTGCAACCACTCTTACGCAGGCGATATTTCGTACGTATATTGAAATTTGCGAGCGTTAACCTGAAGTTCTAATGCAAATTTGAACCTCTGACCAGTTTTTATCCAAAGTTAGTAATCAATTACTTTGTAATCAATGCAATCATCAAACAATTTCTGAAATCAATGTAATCGTGATAATCGTAGCCATCAAATTGTTAATGACAGTTATAATAAATTAGTATTCTTGATTAGTTTCTGTAATTTATAATCATCAGGCTGTGAATTTGCATACATTTATTGAGAAATTTAAAGATATTGAATTGCACATATAATATGAAACAGTATATAATATGTTTTACAAGTATAGTGCTTTTTGGACATTTGATTTTCGATAGAGGTTCTACTTTTCTAACTACATTTGTAGAAATATGGTTTTTGCATAAAACTCTTCGTGGTAATCGTAGTCAGTAGTTATTAAATCAATAAGTGACGAATTTATGTTTCATTAACATCGTTATGTACATTTCTTCCACATTGCCACAAAACATCTGTTAGTGACGTGCTATTCAATATAATTGAATGTTACTATTGATAATTGTTTGCAGTTTGAATAACACATATTTTTTGCTACAAAATCATATCTGATTGATTTATAATAATCCGTTAGATCTCATAATTTTGGTACATTTTCAGTATAAGAATGAATGCGTATCATAATGAAGAATTTCATAATCTTAATAATATGGTGAGTTTATCATTAAAGACCTTCTTCATTAATATAGAAATATTGTACTAATAACGAGTTAAATTATACAGATCAGATTTTCAGATATGGTTAATGAGTTATAATTGAATTTTAATATAAATACAGTTAAATTTATGAATATATAGTTTAATTATAATTTAACTTTTTAAATACTTGGTGCAAATCCCGAAAATAATATTGTGCGCACTACAACACAATGTATATAATAAATATATATATTACTGTGGATAGAAGTAAACTGATAATTAAATCATAACCAAATATGTAATCATTTTATGATTAATGGTTATTAAATTAGTTTTAACTTTCGATTACAATAAGTACTATCACCGCGTTTAATACATTGATTCCACATTAAACATTACTTAAATCGCGTAATGTAAAACTCTGCTCTCGGTCCACATGTTCGACAATCTATTAATTCATTTTGGAATTTCTCTGCGATTGTATGGAAAAACGCCGTATAATCACCGCATATCTAATATTATGTTTTGTGCCTTTACTTTCCAAATATTACCATGTAAATTTCATAACATTATTCCTTCTTATTGAATTTCTAGTAAATTGTATTACTTTCTAGATCCTATAAATTTTTCACATATTTTATCGTCGCAAATGCGTAAATTCCACACTTTACATTGATATTTATTATGTTTTGTCCAGTTCCATCTTGTTCGCGCACATATCGCAAAAATATCGGTAGAGCTACTGTCCTTTTCCGTCTTCCGCCTCTCATCTTTCGATGCATCTTTTGGAACCGAGATTACAATCGAAATAAGAGTTCAGTAATGTATCATTCAAAGAGTAATTGAAAATAATTAAAACATTTCTTGCAACCGAATCTAGCAATATTAAATTTGTTTATGACAAGACGTAATTTATTTGCAGTGCAGTCACAAAACTTGGAAAACTTTTCTATATTAGCATTGCCGAAAAAATTATCTATAGAATGAAAGAATTTTAAATTTAGTATGAAGAAGATATATACAGATATAGAAATATCCAGAAATATCTAAGTAAAAATAAATTGAACAAAAGACAACCAAGATCAGAATAGCAGACCGCAACTAATAATGCAATAACAGTGGAATACGTAATACATATGAATTTTTGTGGTTACTTTGTGATTTTAAGCTCCTCATAAGTTTCTTGAATCCTTCTATTCTGATCTTCCCCGCTGTGTATTCACTTGCTCTTTTTCTTCAATTTTCTATATCTATTTCTCCAAATCATTTTTCATTGAAAGTACAAAAACTTTCTGGATATATAATATAAGAAGTATTCAAATTTCAAATGCATCGCATTATATTTTTCAAAATTATTTTCTATTATTCTTTTCATCATATTATAGAATCCATATTTTATTTCAACAGTACTGTGAAATAGTATCTAGAATAAAACAAAAAAGAAATGAAAGAAACACAATGTAGTAATTGAAATATGCAATATAGTAAATATTTCAATTATTTCCAAATATGTGTATGGAAACTAATAAATGAATGTGTAATTTATAATTGATTTATATTTATCGTCAAGTGTGTAATAATAATCATTCTACAGTTATATAGGTTGTGGCACTTGAAATAGTTCACCTCGATTGTTTTCGGAGATAGAAGAAAATGCATCAGAATAAACTTATTTGGTATCGAGGGGCTCGTTATCTGATGTCACTAATTTTTTTATGGGTGAAGGTGTTAAGGAGATATGAAAATCAACTCTGGTTCTTTAAACAGAAAAATATGGTTTTTTACTTATATTCTGATAGAGAATTCCGAGACGAATATTAGGACCTATTATGAAAGTCATTTTATGACACACAAGACCAACTGCAAGAGAAAACACATTATCTCAAGTAACTGTTCGAGCATGTTGTTTACGTTCTCACTGTTAATACAAGTACTCAAAATGTCGAACTTGAACATGGATACATAGTCTAAACCGTTTCATAGTCTAAAAAGTAAAGGTCTACTACAATCAGGAAATTTCTCACCATACACACGTACCGCTTCCCTCATAATTATATAGCATTTGCCATCAGAATCATTTCCACTTTTTCTGCTATCGTATATAACATTTCGGAAAACTGAACACTAAGATTGAATATCACTGTCTCAGCGCTACAGTAATGTTGATTCCTGCCCACTTTCCTGAGTTTCTCTCGTTCGGCCTTTTATCTCGGAGAGAATGCCATTAAATTATCAGGAAAGCGGTACGTGTATATGATGAAACAATGTATATGAGAAAAGTATTAACAAATTTTAATACATTGGTTAGAAATTCAAGCTGTTAAAAGGGATTGTCATTGAAGATGTAATAAACACATTATATATTTATTATTCGGCTCTTGATTGTTGCGTTTTGTCGATTGGCCACCATCTATGATAATGATAGTGATAAATTTACTTATTTTCCATGTCATGACTTTTAGACATTTGAACTTACTTTACTATACGATACAATAAAACAATGTATATAGTTGAAAATGTGTAGTATATATTTATAACACAACATACATTAAGGAAAATACATCAATGACCTTGAAAACTTCCTTTTCATAATTGCATTGAGTTGACTTTTTGTAATTGCACCATAATTACATTTGATTTATTCTTTTATGTCAACAGTAGTAAATGACGCTCGCTCTATTCAAATTCTTCAGAATATTTTGTATGAATTCTTAAAGAATACTCGCATCTCCAGTTTTTGTTAATACTAATCGTGTGCACGTTGCAATGTGAGAAAAAGGCTTAATGAAAGAAGTTCAGGAGAAAGAAAAATCATTGTACAGTTATGCGAAGGTATAAACCATAATGTTAGATTATAGAAATATTAGTGTTCAAAACGATCACAATGTTTTATTACCATTGAAGTTTTTAAATTTATCAGCATATATGATAATGTAGGAATATTTCTGCCACCACAAATATTTCAGTTCACATTATTACCATTATTGTAATTCCGTGCAATTTTAGTTCGAAACATTTTATCATTTCATTCGTATTTCTTTCAGATGCTTGAGCGTTTTCAGTTAAATCCATATTCTACAATACAACATATATATAGAAATGTTAGCAAAAATACTGTACTACAATATCTTTTATTCATGTTCGCATATATTATATTAACTTGATGCTGCAACTGCGTCACTGTCATCAAAATATCTATTGCATTGTCACATTGTATAATAGATATCCTCATCTATCAAGTCGTATTTGAAATTAGGAAATTTTCGGGGAGGAAAGAAGGAAATACTTTTAATGAAGATAGTTTGCATCGAAATTATGTTCAAATAACCTTCTTGGGTGAAATGAAATTTATATTGAAATATATAGTGGAAATATATAGATTTAATATATATATATACACACACACATACATATCATAGATATAATAGAAACATTTATTAGAAATTTATAATTACATCGACAATGTGAGATTGTAGATCACCAAATAATTATCAGTGTCAGTATTAATTTCAAGTAATGTTAAATATTTATTTATTATTATTGTTTTTTCCTTCTTAAGTTCTTGTAATTTTGAGCTTTGCCATAAAAGCCAATAATGCCTTATATTGGTGTGTGGTAGAAATGTTACAATTAAATGCGTATATAAAAATTATAATGAATAGAACAAGAAAGATGAGAACTATTAAAAAAATAGTATCACCTATGTACAATCTACGCTTATATGAATTTTGCATACGACTTCGCACGTCAATTTTGCATAAAATTGTAACTGTACTTTAAATACTTATACATAGAAATTTCATCTACTGCTTTTTCTTCTAAACCAACGAGATTCTGCTCCTTTGAAACAATAAAGCTTCAACACTATTTCTGATATTTCTGCTTTACGTTTTGAAAACTCCCGGAATCTCTTGGAAACCCGTGCATACGGCCAGAAAGCGTCGGTTGACCAACATTCTGAAACGCCATTCAGAAAGAATGTACTGCGTAACGAGGTGGAATATAAGCCTAAAAGAACGTCGTTTATCTGCAAGTGGGAAGCTTTTCGCACGCTCGTTGATACGTCGATGGAGATACATTAATTTTTCGAGAATTATCCCTCGCCGTTCTCGCGAAAATTATCATCATGAATCGTACAAATTCTAATGATCAACGTGGGGAGGGTACTTTTTAGGGTAGAGACAGTAAGGCGAGTTATCTTTGGTCTCGTGAACTTGAAATCCTACGTCGGAAGGTAAACACCCAACCAGTTATGGTTAAGCAGCTATGGATTAAACTTGGAAAACCTCTCAACTGTGAGATGAACATCGAATGATTAACGACCGTTCTGTTCAACTTCTTCTTACATCCAGGACGGAGGATTAATTGAGACGGAGATGGAGAACAAACAACGTCGAAACACCACGTTGTTTCGTCAATGGTATCGTTGAATCTCGTTCCTGCGGAAAGCAGGGCGCGCAGACTCCTCAATGTAATATAATTTTTCAGCTCAAAGAATTTTCGATTGCGAGCGTACGTAATTTAGTCCATCCGAATGGCAAACTTCGCGATGTCAGTCTTAAAGATCCCAGTCTCAAAGAGAATTTTCGAAATACCGATGTAAGGCGCTGAGGAACAGAAACTTCAGAGAATTACAAGGTAACCTCTGAGATGAAATCTCTCGTTCGAGGAAGGCATGACGTCTTCGTCGGAGTATGCTCGTCACATCAATCGTGAAATCATTCGTGTAATAAGTATGACATTGGTAACTTTTACGAACGCAGTGTATGTCCGATCGTTAAATGAAATCTTTAAATTGATAATTGAACGAGCTTCGGTGTTAATTCATTGCAACGACAGAGATTACCTTTGAGCGGTACAGATATACGTATAACATGTATGACAATTGGATGAACTCTGTGTTTAGTGATGTTGGAGATGATATTTGAATATTGTTAACAAATATGTAATGAATGTGACAATTAGATGGACTTGGTATCAAATGGTAGAAGTGTATCATTGTGAACAAATGTCTAAGATGTATATGAATTGATTGATGTCAATATTAAACTTTGTTTTGTAATATCTGAATATTATTGATAGATATATAATAATAACATGATAATCTCGGTATTAAATGTTGTTAGTGATGTTAGCTAAATATTGTTTAACAAATATGTAATAAGTATGACAATCAGAAGACTTTAATACAAAATGATGTTAGTAATGTTTATCGAACACTGTTAACAAATTTTCATTAAGTATGGTAATTGGACAATCTCAATTTTAGTTGAAGATTGAGATGATTTAAACATTGTTGTAGTCTCAGCATCAACTGTTAACAAAGAAGGTTTTTGAAACGTGTAATAGATATGACAATTAAATTGAACATAATCTCAACTAATACGTCACATATGAGATTGACAAGAAGATCACTTACAATGAAAACGGCCACTTAAAAGTTAAAGAAATATACATATTGTTCATAAATATCCAGTAATTGATCGATTTGTAGCAACAGTATTTGAACATTTTTCGGGATTACCCACGTGAGGTGCTGGAGCAGGTATGTTTACGTGAGGTCTGGTGACAGAATTACACACGTAGTTGTCTAGCGTCGGGAATACTACTACTTTTATTACTATTATTAGGTGTTAATTTTCATTGGAAGGCAATGTGCAATTTAAGTGGATACTCCAGGAATTAGACACACTCTTGGGCATTTCCAGCAGCAGATTCCCACGATGGTACTTCTGGCACTAGACCGTCAGGTTAGTAATCCAGAGTTAATCCACGTGTACAAACTACCAATGAATTAATAAATATATATAGTACATAAATATACCGAAAACGTATATAATAATATTAAATTATGTCTAACATAAATTAATAATTGTAAATTATATATATTAAATAAAATTCTACTAATAGCAAAAATAGCAATCAATTTTAATTTAATCAACAGCAAAATTCACGTCCGAGTTTAATCATAATACGCAAAATATATGCAAATTACCGAAAGAAAAATGGAAAAATACAGAAAAACAGCTGTTCACCGAATCAGCGCGGGTTGAAAGTTTAAATTCATCTCGACGATTATAGTGTTCACGAAGAATAATTAATCTCGTTATTAAAACATATCTTGTCAAAAATGAGTCAAATGGGAATGTCCGGACGATGCCGATTACGTACACGTATCGCGATCGAACGCCTATAAGTCACTGCCACCGCCATTCGTAACAGTCAGATAATGTTTCCCAATTGTTTTCATCCACGTTCCAGGTGGATATCGCGCTCCAGTTTGACAAACGTTGCCGCGTACCTGTCAAACCTCGTAGACGCCCGTATAATCGACGACATAAACGTTATTCAAATGGCCCGGTGGGTGTACAACGTCGAGCATTGCGATTCAGGATCACAGGCCGCCATTAAAATTCAAGAGAGCCGAACGTGTAATTTCGTTTTTACGTGCTTGCACTGATTAATACGCTCACGTCTCCGGAATCGAATTAATTCCTTTTTTTCAGCGATTTTTTTTCAATCTCCCCGAACCCAGAAGAGGGACGAGCTTCCCGTGATTTTTCCCGATTCTCGGAGTTGGCGTTTATCAATTTGCAAGCTATCCACTACAAAACGGCAACTCTGATCTGGCGGCTTCTCCGCTTGGCTTGGCGGGAATATGCTCCTCAAAGGGAACTCCGACTACATTTCCCACTTCTGTCGTTGCGTGCCCTTAACCCTATGGAGTTCCATGGCGACTTAGTTTGTTGCAGAATTAGCGGAAAACCACGGACAGAAGAGGCGCACGGTACGTCATGGAACTTCTCTCACGCAAACACTCCTCGGTCGATTAAGTCGAAGTCGCTGAACTTTTTCGAAATTTAGGAAACCGCTACCCGAAGACCATTGTTCGTTGGAAATTGTGTTCATTGGTATATGGTAAAATAGCCAACAGTGCCTGAATCTCAACCAGAAAAGAAGAGATGGAAACTGAGCAAAGGGAAGCGAGGATGAGTGAGAAGGATCCTTCAGCCTCGAACGTGGATGTTTGATGTAAATACTTGCTTGAATATTCATCGTTTCAGCGTCTATTTCCGCGATAGCGTATGCGCGACGGAAAATCGATCGTGCTAGACCGTGTCACTGCGATTTAAACGCCGCCAGAAAGGCGAATCGGCCGAGTATATGCAACTCTTATCTTCCTTTAGTCATGTCTTTCTCCCTATTTTTTTCATTTGCCAGATATGTTGGCCAGTGGCATATCCCGTTTCCGCGTGTATCGTTGAATTTTATAACGTTACTAGAAAAAAAGAGCGGAAAAGGGAAGGAAAAAAGGAAAAAAGCAGTTGCCCCGTTTATTCCACGTTTTATAAATTACAGATTATTTCACATCTCGTCTCTTCCCGCGCCTATTCATTGTATGCGGCCCCGATGAAAACGCTCACGCGGTTTGTGTTTGTCCCATTTTGCTTTTTGTATCCGGAGAGTTCTTTTTGCTGAAGGGTGAGAGAAGGAGGGGAAGAACGTCAATGAAGCCAAAAAAAGGAAAAGGAAAAAAGTGTCATTCATCCTGGAAAGCCTATCAAATCGGGTCAACGCATTGCTCGAATTGTCCCATTCATTAGACTAATTAATATCGTTCTTTGACCACTATTTCCTCCCCTCACCGTCCTTCGATTATTCTCTCACTCTCTCGCGTTCCTTTTCCCGTTTCGCTTTTCGTCCCACCTTCGGGGCAACTATGATTTCGGTGTAAGCGAACACGATACACCTTCTTTTTCAATGTTTCGCCGTAACAAATAATTTTTTCAACACTTTTAACTGAAGCATCAAAGTGAGCAGTCGTATTAACCAGCCATCCACCTCGAGAGCTCGTGCTCGTTTTCTGTCCGTTGAGTCCTGCGTGTCGTCAAAGGTTTTTTTTTTCATTCGTCGAAGTCGCGAGTCGCAAACAGATTTTTACCCGCCAAGAAAAATTATTCATTCTCTATTTATCATTAGTTATTCGTTTCTAGATACAATATACATTCTGTTATATAGGCAGCATATTTTAATAAATTATCAGAATTAAATATGGAGTTATTATTTAAATTTGTAGTACCGTGATTAAACATTAATTATCGTCAAGGCACCCACAACATTGTAGCGGCCTATACTTCGAAGTATTTAGGTCAACGACATCTATGTTTATTAAATCGTTCCGACGAGATATGTATTTAATATAAACAATAGAATAATTAAAAATTGTTAGTAATTTTATTATGAGCATGAAATATTTACAGAAACATATATATACTTCAATCGTCATGTTAATTATTCATTCGTTGTTTAACATTCATTTTTTAAGCTTCGTTATTCGATATTTATTATTAGTAATAATATATTTTTTTATATTGATAATGTTTTTATACAAACCACTAAAATTAATTACGGAGTTATTATTTATTTGCAGTATTGTGATATCAATTTATTTGTCATCATAGTTAATACAAAATATTCTACGCTTGCGCCCCCATTCGGAAGATCGAAGTAAAACAAATCTCGTTCGTTTCTTCAACGACGGCCACGTCATCTACGATGACGGCCATTCGCAACTTTCACTCCGAAACGAACGTCGTCAGAGAAAGTTGTGTTTGTGATCAATCGTGGGTTTTTCACTAAAGTTTTCTTAAAAGAGTGGCTCAAGTGCGAATGAGAAGTGCTGTGATGTATCGTTTCACCTTGTCATCAGTCTTGTTAATGTTAATTTGTGTGCATCAGTACATATTCATCTGTGATTCCATTTTTTTTTTTTTTTTTTTTTGGTACTAAATCATCCTAGAGTGTAAAAAGAAAAAATGTGGCAAGTGTCAAATAAAACGTTGTGCTGTTACAACGGCCGCGATGAAAGAAATAGAAATTCCGATAAATGTTTTCCTTGCCATTATGATCGTTTACCAAGAATCAACAATAATTCATGTCACGGCAGAATATCGGTCGGAGCACTAAAACTAGCAGGATTAGAAAAACAACTGAAGAAGCCTTGGATACTGGCACGAAAATACACGCGTGAATATCCAAAAATAAGAATAAATTTAAATAATAATAGTCAAGATATTAAGAAGGGCACACAACCGGAAAGTAAATAGTTAGACACGAAGAAGAACTTCCTGACACTAATTATTACAAAATTATTATACCAGACGGGCATAAATACACAAAAGATTATATAACAACTAATCTTCTCAATCACGTTGCACCGGAAACTTTGATTCCGATAAAGTACAGGGCGAATGGAAATGGGGACAATTTTTTTGTGGACGATGAAAAAGTAGCAGTTGCGTTATAACACTCTGAAATCACAGTCGGCAGAGGAGAAAAATTGACAGTCCGAGTTACAAAGCCACCATTTCCCCGGTGTATAATTGACGACGAATTTAAAGAAAGAGTGAAACAAGCCATAATGAGACAATACATACCAGCGACAAAATCAATGGGTTTGTCAATGTTTCAGAGAGATTTGGACCTTGTTTCTGACTACATTTGTGCGCTGCTCTGGCCTCTAGTTTTAGAAGTCGTGTTGAACGTTCTATCGGAATATATGCCAGATTTAAGGGCACTAAATTTGAACGGAAATATATTGGACATCGATTTAATACTACGCATGGTGAAACTGAAATTAGTGGCATTACAGATACTGCACATTGGAGAAAAATCGATAAGAGACATTGAAGAAATAAACGCTGTTAAATATTTAGAGCTGCAGGAGCTCGTACTGACAGGGAATCTGATATGCAATGAGTATCAATTCACAAATGACTATATCAAATACGTGCAAAAACGGTGTCCTAAACTCCTGCGACTGGATGGTATAGATCTTCGAAAACTTGTGTTGTGCGATATAGTGGATGAAGGAAATAACATGACACCCTTCGAAAGGATGTTTGTTGCAAATGTACAAGCGCAACAATTTACGATACAATTTTTAAAAAAATATTTCCTGATATTCGATAGTGAGGATCATGAACAACTGTTAACCTCGTATACCAAAGATGCGTGTTTCACTATGACTCCGTTTGATCCTCGCAATCCAATGGAGGACAGAAACTTGTGTGGAATAAATTATACAGATTACAGGAAAAAATTAGTGGAACATGGACGTTGGCCAATCGTTGCGTTTTTCTACAAAATGCCACGAACTTCTCATTATTCTCACACATTTACCACAACCATCAGTCTGATTGGGGATGGAATGACGTTGGCTACGGTCGCAGGAATGTTTAAAGAGATTAACGAGGAAGAACAGCCTATCCGTTACTTTAATCGGACCTTCACGATAATTCTCGAAGGAAGTGGATGTTGAATTAAAAATGAGGAATTGCATATCACTCAGCCGACCGACACACAGTTAAAGGAATTGAATAGTAAATCAGAAATACAAATGACCAATTCGGAAGTAGAAATGACAGATTCTTGAGCACAGCTGACAGATTTATAAAAACAGATTTCTTCAGTTTAGCAACACTAGAGAACTATTACAGGACAATTTCTATTTGAAAAGCAATAAATGACGATGACACACAGTCAGGAAGCAAGCATGAATTTGCAAGCAGTGGAGTCTTAAGCATTTAGTAGAATTGTCGTGGACAAAGCGCTTTCAACATTTCAGAAGCTTCAAAAACAGACAGAAGTATTAGTAAATGCTTCTTTAGTATATACGAATACCTTGTTCATTAAATAAGAATACTGTATATATAGATGTAAGGTGTACAAACGATTTTATTCATTTCTCTTTTCTAGTCATGTATCTTTACTATGTATACTATATACCTTATAAATGTATAATATATGTATCATACACATATGTATTATATATGTATCATGTATGTATGTATGTATTATACATGTATCATGTATGAATGTATGTATTATATATGTATCTTGCAATATAATATTTATGTAATCTAAGTAGAGACCAAAATTTTGTTTTGTAGATATTAAATATATTTCTATTGCGATGTATAAAGTAGAAACAAAGGCTTTGCTGGATATTAGTTTATTTTCGCGCTAATAAAGAATATTATCTCAACGGGCTTATGATTGTGAGCTGCAAATTTACGTGGAATGTTTTTTCTTCCTTTTTCTACTTTATTTCACAACTATGCTAAACTTATTAGTTGACATTCAGTACGTTTGCGACAAACAAAGGAAAAAAGAAGATTGATGTAAAATACTGAAAGGAAACAACAATTTTTTCCAAGAAGCAATGTATTTAACAGCGAATTTCTTTTGTTAATGAAATTTACAATGTTCTTGTACTAGTGTAATTAAAATTCCAAGATTGACAAAAATATGTACGGTGATTTTGAATTTACAAGTAATTGCCTTTTGAAATAGGAATTTAGAAATAATTCACAAGTATAAAAAGTTTCACGGAAAAGTAATTTTTCCTTTGTCAGTCTTGCTTGTACAACAATTTTAGTATTTGTTTCATTGTCAATCTTGAAATTTTTAACATGCTTGTACAAAAATTTTAGTATTCGTTTTGTCCTGTTGAATATTTAATAATCAATTTTTGTGCAATAATTAAAATAATTTCTATTTTATTACTTTTGGCATTTTAATAGAAATTTCTACAACAATTTTGGTATTTTTTTCTTGGAATTATTCTACAACAAATATACATATACGATATGTATATTCCGTGATTGGGAAGATGTTAAATTTTAGTATTTCTTTGCCAATCTCGAAATCATTTGTAAATTTCATTCGACAAAAGCGAGATAAAACCTTCAACATCTTCCATTTCATGCAATACTTCATTCTTTCCCTCTTTTATTCTCATTTCATCAAATTCGGGAACAATTAAACTTCCAGTTTCAATGATCATGCGATCACTATCCCATAGAAAATAATCGAACGACAACACGCGGTATTGCATAAACAACATGTTAAATTGATACAACCAAATGGCTTTCATTTCGTTGAACAAAATCGACTTGCTCGCTATTGGAAAAGTATATTCCGTTACTTGTACATCATGACAAGCTTATTTTCCACACAACCCATGGAGTAAAAATGGTTGAACGTCTCATCGAATGTATTAGAAAGCTAGTGTTCTCGTCACGCGAAATGAAATCAACAGGTAGTATCATTCTCGAATTCTCTCCTACATGATCTAAGCATTGATCATACAAATGACCTCTCCCTCGGTTCTCTCCAGCCCGTAATTTCGTCCCTGTTCCTGCTTACATCCCGTCGTTCAGCGATTTGTACGATCTGGAAAATACCGGCGGGCGAAAGATATAAGTAAGTGATTCGATTAAGCTCCATGGAGCTTACTTCAGAATTGAAGAGCGACGTACGTAGCAACATCGAAGAGGGAGCGAATTGGGACGCGGACGACGCATATATGCTCACAGGAATTCCACTTTCTTCGACCTGGTCCGAACCAACAATGCCAGCCACCCGATAGTACCGGACCTTATTAATTAGTAGCTATGTATGTGCTCGCGGTCAGGTCTTTTGTTTTCAACTTAATTGGTGGTATCGAGAGATACAGAGCGACGACTGAACAACGGAAGCTCACGCACTGAAGAATCTTCCTTGAGAGATTTTTCCCGGCCAAAGCGATTTGTTTCTGGCGCGAAAATCGGATAGCATTTTCTGAGTCATTTTGCGTGCGTTCTAAATTATACTACAGTCTCCTGTTTTAATCATTACATGTAATTTCCAAATACAGTTGAAAAAAAAACTGCCAATACTTGACAATGTACGCCGATATACGGGGTGACAGGCAAACTGTCACTCGAACGCAGCTGATGACACAACGTAGTAGCATACATAGCGTCGTGATACAGATAGGTTAAGCTGTTTGCCGCTGTGCTGGCCGATTGCCTGAAGCGTTAGACACACGCGAGTAATCGTCTCTCCAGCTCGGGAGAGCTTCCTGCCGCACGAAAAGTGTCTCGAGCAGTTACTCGTGTTGCAGCGTAAAATTGAAGACGCAATCAGAAGGAGTTGGTGATTTGACCGAGTGGTTGGATTTAGCCCGCCGCGTTCGGCTCTTTCCCCCCGCTCTGTCTTTAAAAGCACACTCGTCGCTGCTGCCTTGCACGCAATGGTGGTCGATTTATTATGGCACAACAGTGTGCATGAGTCTGCACAGGACCTGCATGAGTCTCTACATGTATCTGTAATGTATGCATGTGTGTTTCTGCATGGCCCTGCGAACGCCTTCTAGGTCAGTCAGCCGTCATATAATAACAGTCATTTTTCGTCGAAGTGTAACTAGCTTTCAATATGGTCCCAAATATATTACATCATTAGCTCTTAATCCAACAATAAACATAATATTTAATATTATTTCATTAACACATGTCAAAATTTAATTAACACAACATTATATGTGAAAAAAGCTTAAACCGCTAAACTTATTATAATAATTAAAAGTTATGGGGTATATGAATACCTTCGTGACTGACTGCATCTCAATTATAACGTGCGAAATAAAAGATTGAACACGCGTCCGATCTTTCTGTTTGGGAGTGTAGAACAGTAAAAGCCATTCTATCATACACATAACCGTTGCTTTAAATAATACAATTCGAATACCTAATTAATGATCTCTCTATACTATGTATAAAATCTATGATATAGATTGAAACATCCAATATAACAACTTACGTAATGAAAAATGACTTTTTGCATATTGGAGACACGTGAAAATACGTAGATTATGTCCCTAACGAATTACATGACGTGTCTGTCACTGATGACCAACAGTAATATTTCCACTTATAACGCGTGACTGACGAAGCAAATTTAGTACACTACTGTTGTTATTAAATTAATATATTAAAGGTTAGAAATCCACAGGATTACTGGCAGAAATAGTTGTTGATCATTGCTCTTATTTAAATTTATTGTAGAAACATTATAATGTATAATATTGCAATAACAATTATAATGGATTTTATTAAAACAGTTTAGTCAAACATAAATCAGTCGCAACCGTCAGAGTATTTTATATCATTCTTTGTCACGTTCCCACTAATGTTCCTTCCCAGCAGAGCTGTACTTTCATCATAACTGTCTTTACAATTTTCTTGACTTGTGATCCTGGATGTGCGTGCACTGTAATCTTGCCTTTTGCTTACCGCAGAACTTTTTCGATCTGCGTAAATGGAAGGTCAACAGAAAGTACGCACCGCATTTCTACGCATAACGTGTTGATGATCAATTCTTCGTCACTGACGAGCCGCCTCACCAAATGCGCATGTATTGCGCATGGGCAATGGCCAGTATTTGGTTACAACTAACTTCTATAAAAATGAACAGTTTCACCGGTGAGATACAATGATATCAAACTCGAAAATAACGTGGATAATGACGCAGCAAACGCAGAACAAAATGCGGAACGTAAAAAGCAATAAGTGATTTTAGTTTCTCGTCATAAGAATCAAATTTAAATTCGGAAACTCAAGAATTTTTAATTTATCACGGTATAATATCGTTCATAAGAAAAATTATCGTCATTCTCCTGTATGCTATATCAGTATTTAGTATCTCGTTAGTAAGTACACCAAAATTAACTGTATAATTCGTAATAACTGTTGTATTAATTGCTGTAAATGTAACAATGTCCGATTTTAAAATCAAATTGTTATTCGAGCACTATTCGAGTTCGATAATCGACATTCGAGATATATAGCATTAAATGCACAACAATTTTTACTCCGCGGGTTGCTTGTAATCATGATGACATGCATGAAGTTTTCCGAGACACAGATTAGTTGTCAGCTCTTCAGTATTTACAGAATACATTTCTGAAAAACTGAAGTATAATGGGAAGTGAACGTAATATTTCATTTGACAAACGTCTACTTGTAATTTTTCACAACGTGAAAAGAAAATCGAACAGAGAAATTGCTGCGATGCTCAATATATGGAAAAGTACAGTCAATGACATTGCTAACAGATCTAAACGTGAAGATTGCATGGAATCTGGGAGAATACTAGGAAGTTAATTATGCGGCATATGTGCTCAATTATTAGAAAAACCAAGGATCCTACGTTTTGTGCACCACAATTGACTAGTGCACTCTTGGAAGAGATCAGAAAGGAAGTAACTTGTCAAACAATACAAAATATAATAAAAGAAGCTGGCTACAATGAAAGAGTTGCAAGGAAAATGCCGTTCGTAAACAAGAAGTATAGGAATGAGAGATTATATTCTATTACAGTGTTTATTTTAAAAGACAGTACATGTTAGAATAATGTGATATCATGCAATGTGAGCAAATTTTACATTTTTGATTTTGATAGACGAAATAAAGTACAAAACATAAAAATACAAGACCGCCTGTGAAGCTCGGAGGTGAAAGTGTGTTCGTCTGGGGATGCATTTCGACTTTTGTGACAGGAGATTTAGCTTTTACGTATATTATCATGGATAAGAAAATGTCTGAAGTATAAATTTTTGAGAAAATGTCAACAAAATCTGGAATTTAATCTACATTCAAATTTTATCAAAATAAAGATACCAATCGCAAAGAACGAATTGTGAGAGAATATTTAATTCATAATTGTCCGAACTTATTGCAAATACCATCCTCCCCTCACATCATCCAAGTTCCCGGACTTAAACCCTACTGAAAATCTACGGTATGAACTGGAACCGAGAATTAGGAAAACTTGAATATCCTCAGAAGATCATATAAAACATTGGTTAAATGAAGAATTGAAAAACGTAGACACAGATTATTTCAAAAAATAACTTGCAACACTTCTCAACGTTCAAGAGATGTTATGCAAAAAGTAGAACACTCTACAAAATATTGAATTAGTTTATAATTTGAAGCAAAAGTCAATTTTCTGTAGTGACCGGAAGCTAACTTGGCATTAAAATTAGATGTTGTTTTATATAAAATGCATACTACGATTGATACGACATTCGAAGATATTAATACTTCTGTTATCTAGATATATGATATTAATATAACATAGAAGAAATATTTATTTTTTCTAAATGAAATATTTATTTCTCTTAAATAAAATTACAGTACGATAATGTAAACATTCCAGAGTTTCCATATATTAATTAGGTTCACTGTAATTGGCAGCATATGGAGAGGGATTATAATGGCCCGTTGTAGCGAAAATGTTAATTTGTATTAACTCGACGATTCATAACTGGCTAGCAACACATTAATGTTGTTTTCAATATTTACGAAAACAGACACGAGATATTCCTAAGCTATATAACGTCGGACGACATATGTTTAGTTCCCAGAGTAATCGAGGAGTTTCGGCGTGTTTCGATACGGGATAATCAGCAACGAGGTTATGGGCAAAAATGAGAACAGACACGTGTGTGAGTGGATTGATCATGTGCTAGGAAGTTTCGATAGGTCTGGAGCAATCCGCTCCAATGTGTGATGCGAGCGGCACACGTCAAAAAGCCAATGAAAATGAACTCAAAATCAATAACTAACAAAGCATTTCATCACTTTCTTCAACATCCCGTTCCAAAGCGATATTGGACGGCCAGGACGTGAAAACATAACACGAAAAACGATCACGTTGCAAAAAGTTAGTGAATGTAGAGTCGGTCATTTCGGCGTCAAAATCCGTTAAGATCGTTTTTGATATTCAGAGACATCTAGATTTTAATATCTGCGGAACTATTCTATATCCATGTTGAAATAACTATCGGTTTTCTATTTCCTTATACCGTTTGAACTGTCGACAAGACGTGTTTTCGCGAAGAAGTTGGCTGTTTGTGTGTTTTAGAGGGTCAACACATTTGTATATATATGTGCCAGTGCGATTGTAGGAAACTTACCGTTTGTCAAACTTAAATTCCAAACGGCACAAACAGATAATATCCAATTAAAAATAACCAATATTGGCAGAAACTACTTCGTTGTAGGTCCAACAAATAATAACTCATAAGCTACGTCAAGTTTAATGCTAACCGATAATACAACGACCAGCAATTGGAAACAAATTACAAAAACTAACGCAAAATTTGTTCACCTATCCATCTGTTAACAAATGACTTAAATCAATACCAAGGCAAATGGTTACCGAGTATGCCGAGTGATAAAACGCAGCAACAGAAACCGTTAAATCGGTACCAAGGCATCTACAAATATAAATCGAGGTTTATATAATCGAGTCATTAATGAAACTACTCAAAGACGTGGATAATAAAAACTTTACGTTAAAACAACTAAAGAATAATGAAGTCTAAATGCAAACAAACACAACGGAAATTTAACACAACTAAATTTCTAGTTGTAAGTGAAGAAAGAAAACACAACTTTTCACACATACCAGATAAAGAAACTGCTATAGAGTAGTACTAAGAAGCTATAATAACTTAAGTGATTGTTACCTTGTAATATTGTATTATATGGTACAGTGTGCAATTATTTGTTATAGTATAGAAGCAAATGTGGTTCTGCGTGGAATTTGTATCAATCTGTACTACGACAAAATTTGTTTAACATGATATTGCACTGCATCGAAAGCTACTGAATCATGTGAAATCGTTTTAATATGGCGTAATATATTTTAATTTGTCATTACTGATTGCACTGGTGCATAGTTTGTTATACTATTGCGTCATATGGTAAATGAGATGCATGGAGTATTACTGTTCGTAATGATAGTAATTGCAGTATTACGTTATAATATACGATACTATATCTTATAATACGCCATAATTTGGTACAATATAGATACAAATACGGTAGTAATTTGTAGGAAATAATACAACGACATAAGCGTAATCTGACATTATAGTGTATGGAACGTTGCTGAATCATGTAGAAACATTTATTAACTAGTAATAGATTGTATGTGTTCATTAGGGATCACTCAGCAGAATAATTTGATGTATTACTGCATATTCTGGTAAATGATTATGTTACCGTTCATGACGGTAGTCTTCGCTATATAATTATAAAATATGATTGTTATCCTGTATCTTAGTTCTAAATTGTGTAATACGACATAATTTGATATAATATAGTTACAACTGTCGCAGTAATGTGTAGACAACAAATAAATACAACATAATATGCGTAATATGCCAATACAGAGTTTTAATGTTGCTGAGCTGTGTAGAATCGTGTTATAACTCGTAATATATTGTAATTTGTCACTGATTTCACTGTTCCATAATTCTTATGTTGTTGCATACTGCTGTAAATGAAACGCGTATAGTATTGCTGTTCGTAAAGGTAGTAATGGCTATATCTCTTTATAACAAGTTTGTTAGCTTATAACTTGTTATTATATGGTATGAAACGGCATAATTTAGTATATAACGGTATAATATAGTTACAAGTGTGGTGCTTATGTGTAGACAACTTTAACACGACACAATATGCGTATTACGTTATTATACTGTACCGAATGTTGTTAATGCGTCCAGTTTCGTGTTACACGTAGTAACACATAATAATTTGTCATTACACAATGCGCTGTTTGATGATCTGCTATATTATTGCATAAAACGGTAAATGAGATGCATACATTGTTGCTGTTCGTCAAGACAGCAATGGCTATATCATATTGTAAAGTTATTGTTACTAGGAAACTTGGTACTCCAAAGTATAATACAGCATAATTTTGTATAATATAGTTACAAATGCGGTTATGTGTAGATATCTATAATGCAGCATTATAAGAGTAATACGTCATTCTGCTCCATCCAATGACGCTGAAGAGTTTAAAATCGTGTAACATGTCGTAATATATTGAAATTTGTCATTACACACTACACTGTTGCATTGTTTGTTATGTTATTGCACAACATGTTAAATTAGATGCACAGAATTTTGCTGCTCGTCACGAGTGTAGTGGCTATATCACGTTATAATATAACTGCCACCCCGTAACTTGGTTCTAAATGGAACAATACGGCATAATTCGGTATATTACAAATGAGGTTGTCCTGTGTAGACAATTATAATGCGACATAATGTGCATTATCGAATGTTGCTGATGTGTATAGAATCGATTAACAAGTAGTAATGCATTGTAATTTACATTATACAATGCGCTGTTGCATAATATGTTATATTATTTCATAATACGTAGAAAGCGTAGAATGCTGCTTTTCATCACGAAATTAATGTTACGTATTATAATATAATTTTTACCCGGTAACTTGGAACAACATGGTATAGTATATACGTCATAATTTGGTACAATGCAGCTAAAAACATAATAGTTATGTGTAGACTAATATAAAATGAGTTATCTAACACAATATGAATTATACGTCATTATACTTTATCGAATGATGCTGAAGCATGTAGAATCGTGTAAAAAGTAGTAATGTATTGTAATTTCACATTACAAATTACATCAAAAGCAAAGAATTACTGATGATTTTGCCACTGATATGGGTATGGTACAACATGGCAAGAAATCGAGTACAGCAATTATTTGCTTCGTGTAACTAATGATCCCCATATAGGTAAGCATTAAACGAGGCGACAAGGAACTAGAATTCATTCTCCTCATTCTGGAAGAATATCTGCTCATCTGCATATACATTTGCTTCCGTAACAAGTTTTCGAAATTGTAAAGACACCTTTGGATGTTTACGCGTTGTTATTGAAAGACATCGTGTATCAAAAGCAAATGATCACTTATGCCATTGCCACTGTTATGAGTATGGTACAACGAACGTGGCAATAAATCGATTACCGTATTTATGTGCTTCGTGAAGTTAATGATGCCAATATAGTGGTATATTAAACGATGGGATGTGAAACTTGAATATATTCTCCTGAATCTTTAACAAATTCCACCCATCTGTCTCTTCATTTGCCTTTGTAATAAATTTATGAAATTGTAAAGAGACTTTACGTGTTGTAAAATTGTAAATAGACTGCATGTGTTGAACGCATCCACAGTTTTAAAAATTATTCTTCCTGCTCCGGTATACATAGTAACTCTGTTAGATTGTTGCAAGATTCCTTGTTTTATAAATAAGTTTTATTAAATTGCAAATTCTTATGCTTCTTTCCAAGAACGAAATTAATACATGAAAAAAGTGCATGAAACATTTGTAGTAAATACAATACTTAAAATACTTCATAAGTAAAATAATTTCCTAGATTCTCCCTTATTTAAAACCTATTTACATGAAAATATAGAGTTCCACAAACGTTATTCATTTGTGCATTCATTCGTATATACAGTAATAACTACTTTGCCTTTCTACAATTAATCATGCTGCACAATCGTCTATTAAACAGAAGAAGGTCGTCTTATGATACAAATTTTTCACTCAGACTATTCTACGAAACATCCAACAAAGAATAATTAATTAAGTCGTCATTACAGATATCGAAGACAGTATCCAAGCCGTTTCATTATTAAAAATAATAATAATTATATGATAATCCTTCTTTACTATTATCAAGTAGATCTATCCACTTCCAAAGGTGTCATTGAAACACGTAAGAGAATTATCCCTTTCGCTGAATATATACACATTTTCGATAATATCTTCATTATCTTGTTGCAGAGATGTTTCACAAATCTTCATCCGTAGATTTTCAGAAGTTCTGTATACTCATGAACAGATCTGTTTCGAAAATGCATACCTTCGGAGAATTCAACAAGAATCAGATGAATCGCACTTGTCTTTGAACACGGCGTCAGATCGTCAAAAATATATCTTTTGTGCCTTGGATAGGATGCTGCATAAATATCCTTCAAGTAACCACATTCATATTATCGGCCACGAGTTATTCACATACAAAGAAGTCTCTCCGAAGCACCTAGGAGATATCGCTCATATTATACACGTCGAGAATACACGGATCTTGTTTGAATCCTTCCTAGAAATTAATTTTCCCTCCTTCCACAAACAGACACGTTCGTCGCGGTTAAATTAATTTTAACTAGCTACGAAGACGAGTAAGCTCGCTTCCTCGCTGAGCGTAGGAACAGCATCATACACTGAAGTCGTCCCGTCGTGAAGGATGATTAGCTTACGAGGGCTTCGGTAGAGTTGCTAACTTCATATACTGGTTACGAACACAATTCGCTTAGAAGCTGTTTCAGACTCCGCCATTCACCGGTATCTATAATGTTTCAGCGGTTCCCAGACCTGATGTCGTTAATGTTCTTTCCTTCCTGTCGTTAACACAGGAAGGAAAGAACATTTATAGTGCGCCTCTAATGCAAAACGAGACCGCGACACATATTTGACGGGCGCATCACTCGAAGCTATTCGCGTATAATCCATGGTGGTCAGGATAGATGTGGAGAACGGTCAATCGCCGTTGGAAAATGAATGAAATTTAATTCTATTAAATATGCAAAGCCTTTTCTGACGGGACATCGTTCCGTATAAATACAGCTACGAACTCGGACTAACAATTTAATATTATTTGATGATAATTATATCGCATGTATATATTTGCTGCTGTACAATGTATTATAAAATAATCCTAACAGACATCTGGACTGAGTGCTATAATGACGACGTAACAGAAAGGAAGTTTTAGAAGAAAAAATTTATGAAGAATGTTCCGAGTCAATTAACAAACAATAAATCACACAATTCGGAAATAATTCGCATAAACTGGACATCTCATTACTTCTGACGAAAGATTAAATAGAAATGGAAGATATCACATTTCCAGAGATAGAAACTATGTATCATTAACTCTAGAACATTTAATTGTGTGTTCCAGAATACCCGCAATGAAACTGGGATAAGGGTGTCCCTAAATTTGAAGTGTATTACATATTAAAACGATAATAAGCAACGAACTTTCGAGAAAAATAGCATTAATATGATTATACACAGTTTCAGCTATGTCACGATATCCATAGAAAAATTTAAAAACTATAGAGTCCATTTTTCAGTTTGTCAATGTAACATTCCCTTGAACAAAATTACGGCAGCTAGAATATACAATTTCTGCATAGTGTGACTATAACGATTGTCACTCTACGTTAAAGTACGGGACACTTCTGTACAGATAACTCGAATGATAGAAAACTTGGATAATGGATATTGACACAATGGATAATAAAACAGAAAACTGTTCTGAAAGCAAAGTTTTTTTATATTATATTTCTGTATTCTGTACAAAATAATTGTAACTTAAAATACCACGCAACATTACAACACTACATATAATACATACAGTAACGAGAATATACACACAACGTAATTATTTCGAACTCTATTAATAAATTTATAGTAAATAAATTCGAACTGTGTTCATAATAATAAAATACAACAACGACTTATGAATTATTTATACACACGATGCACCTGTTAGATATGCAAGCCACGTTATTCCATTCAGAGTGGTGTACATATTTAGATAAATATTGACTCTTAGATAACGAATGATTGCAGAACGTTCAGGGAATGTTTAAAGCGGACAGCATCAAAATCTTTCTGATGTGACGAAACGTCGACGGGGACACTGACACCCACCCTGAACGGAACATGTTAGCCAATGTCGTCGTCTCCTTTTTAATAATTACGTCTCCTTTTTAATAAATAATAATTAAATTTTAGGAACGCATTACTATTACAGTTACTTTTATATTTCTACAATCTTTAATTCCATTCACACGCAGCCTCAGACAGATACAGAAGTGGGAAAGTGGTTTAGTCTTAGAAAAGAGAAGGGGAAACAATGGACACTCCCTATGTGCCCAAGACAATCAATTAATAATTAGGGTTCAAGAAGGAAACCACTATAAAACTAACACAAACGCTCTAATCATCTGGATTCCAGTTTATCAAGGAATAGAAGGAAATGAAGTGGCCGACGCAGCAACGAATGCTGCCATAGGTTCCTTACCTACCAACAAACGCAACCATATTTCAGTTCCCTATGGAGTCCAAATAATCCACTGCAAATGAGTAATAAAAAATGATTGGAACAAAACATGGATCACAACTAAAAGTACTCAACTACGTAAAAGTATCCGAGACGTTTAGCAACAGACATTAAGCATTAGCGACAAGAAAGAAGAAATATATATCACACGCCTAAGAACTGGTCATACTAAGCTGACAAACGTGCACAAAATTGGAAGCTCTGTACTACTCTCCTGCAGCCATTGCAGTAACAACCAGTTAACAGTTACACACATTCTGCAGGAATGCCGCACCACAGACAGTGCCAAAGACAGAGACACGGAAATAACTCAAACATAAACCTGACCCCGCAATATGAAGTGCAAAGAGTTTCAAAATATCTCAAAAACGCAAACAAAACACTACTCACAAGTTTATAACCACCGTCGTTGCTGATGACCTTGCTGTCGATGCTACGTACAGCAGAATTAATGAAAACGATAGGAAGACGATAGTATGAAACGTTATATATCCAATATATAGTGCTTTACACATTTAGTACATAAAATAATTGTTTCAATAAAGGTTCAATTTTATTAATTATATTCTCAAAAATAAGAGTTTATATGAATATTTAATTATATGTATATAATACGACATTTCAAACTTGTTTCTATTATTATATTACACTGTCATGAAAGAGGAAGAAGATATATGCTTACCAGAAAATTATCTTTCGCTTTTCGATGTCACTCTTAATTGAGTGCAGTTACTTGTTATTAGGATATGAAAGCAATATTTTCTGGCGGATTAACAAATATTCTTATCTATTAAACTGAAGACATTCTATTTTTTAGTTGAAGACTTTCTATTCCATCTGTTTTAATTTAAATGTGTTTCATCTTGTTGCAAAATAATTTTAAATATCTCTTGCACTGAATATGATCTAATCCAATCTAATAAATCCGAGAACTTTCATTAGTCCCAGATACGTGCTTAAAGCAAATAATGGAATGAGGGCGGTGAGAATTATCTGAAAAGCATATACTCTTTAGTTTTCAATACGAGAGAGATGCATATACTCTTCCTGCCGTATCTACAGAGATTCCCGCCTGAACAAAATAACACATATTTTGCACACTCTACTTATTACACACCTTGAGATTCCTCAACGGTATCTACAAAAAAGGGTACGAACACTCATGCATAAATCATTTTCAAATCCCTCTTAACATTCCTTTCCGGTCATAGTAGTGTAGCAAATTATTACAAAAGTCATTAATTATTCGACAGAAAGAAAAAAATACAACTGTTGAAATTTCTGATTGTAACATGCTATACGTGCAAAGTCAAATATACAAATGAGACAAATAGTACAACAATAAAATAATATTATATGATTCTATTACTAAATAATAGTGAAGAAGATAATTAAAGAGAGAAAGATAACTTTTACTTACAAATTTAATATGTTATCGAATAGTAATGTTTGATAAATTTTTAAGTGGAAACTTACGTTAATTAAACAAAGTTAATGTTAAAGTGGCTATAATCAGTAAAGGTATAACAATGAAAATAATTGTCCGAATGTGTTAGTTAAAAAACTGTGCAGATAAATCTTAACGTCTCCATTTTCGAAGATAAAACAACATTTCATGCAATAACTCGCATCATGAACTTACTAAAATGGGGAATCAAGCACACATATATACAGGAATTGGTTCGTTTCCTATGACTTCCATATACACTTTACGATCATTAATGTAAAATGTTTTGAAATTTTATTAGCATAGAAATACTGCACTATAGTGATTATATTGGTGAAGTTTGGGATAAATCTGAAAATTCTTACAGGAATTATTGTATACATCCACAGCATTGCTAATTATATAAGACACTAATCTTAATTAACGAAATAAGAACTAGAAAATTTTGAATAGTGATGTGCGACAGTAATGAACAATATACTGTATACACAGTAATTAACAAAATAGAATATTGGGCAGTAATTATAAATAATATGAAGTATATAATTCTTTACAACAATTATCAAATTCATATAAATCAAGATGAGCTTACAGTCACCAGTAATTCAATAATATAATCACAGTACATTAATACGATAGAAAAGAAGCGATATGATTGCTACAAATGTGTGTGGAATCATGAATTATCAAACTGCTTTGATATATGACATGTCTCATAACTGTACGAAAGAAACACATTGTATAACACATATAATACATACATAAAATAGACTGAAAAACATTTCTGAGAACTGCATTTGTTTTTAATCAACATCTGAATTGGAAAAACTTTTTAAAATAGTGCTCTGTCCAAATCACAAACGTATTTGACGCAGAAATATAAGCTATTGAATGTAACCTTTAACAGGGAATTCCGTTCAATTGTTTCTCTTGTGGTGCTTGTCACGTATAATTAACATTTCTACATTGTTACACTTACAATATTGTAGAATTTATTTATAATATAGATCGACAGTATTTCGAAATATTTCCACATCGACAATATTTGAACATTCTGACAATAGTAAAAATAATCATATTTTAAAGTTTCATTGGTGCTGTAATCACTAACTTATATCACAGGTGAGATATAGGAAAGGCGTAACACTTAATGTTTTCCGATGTTATACGTTCGAGACGATTCATAACTCTTTTACTATTTTTGCTATTACTACTGTAATGATTTAGGCAAATTTTACACAGCAGCACTACAAGTGATAAGAATTAAAATAAAAAATATAGACTATATTGTTGCTTCTACATTGAAACTTATTTATTGAATTGAAAGTGGTCAGAGTTCGCCAATAAAGAAATACGATTTGAAACAGTGATTGAAGTTTAAAATGAAAAATTTACTATATATATTTGATTATTTATATCTATTTAAAAGTATCATGTGATTTTATTTAATTCAACAAATAATTTTTGAAACAGATGTTGCATCACTGTCCGAATTTTTTTATTCTAATCCTTTCACTATCAGCGCTGCTTTCACTGTAAAATCTGCATAAATCGAAACGACAGAATATGACATGAAAATAGAAATGAGGTCTTACGAATGCAAGTGAAAAAAATATATTACGTATTAGGTCAATAGATGTACGTTATCCGTGGTACATCCAGTGTGGTATATGTCCGGTTTGGAAATACGCATATTGTATAATCTCCTAAAACGTTTCTCAGATTTTATAAGTAGCGACATAAAATTCATAACGTTTCTAAATGTCAGTGTTACATTACATTTGTATCGCTATTACTGTGGAATAATGTTTTGAAATATGTACATATGTTTCGTCAGAAAATAGCATAACCTATCGTCATTTTCAGTTCCACGTATTATAGTTTACAGAAGGAGTTTGTGTTTATAACTATTTAGTTATCGTATTGTTATTTTATTATCATACGGAACGTGTATCTAGAATGTAAAAACTCAGTTCCTTATATTTAGAAGCCAATGAAAGGAATACGGAGAATGTAAGTTTATTTTAAATTCTCCATTATACTTTTACTTTGTACTTTGTGTTGCATCGTATTTTTCTAAAATTATAAATAATTTTTGATTTATATATTTATCATATTTTGCTTCATTTTAGTACACAGTTTTTCGATTTTTACATATAAATATAAATCGTTCTTATATATAATATGATCAAAATATTTGAAAGAAATTTAAAGAAAATTTTTATTTGCTATTATTTTGTGGTAATAATGAATCATAATTCTATATCACATAGTTTTAGAATATAGTACTAAAAAGTCAAATACTTCTGTATAATATTGTATACTTATGAAATAGGGTAATAAAATTATGAAATTGGAATTTTACACTTGAAAAAGAGATTAAACAGATTACTAGAAACTCTTAATTCAAGAGTCTATTAAACATGTAAAAATGTAAATGCTTCATGAATCCTGAAGTATTTAGCGGTTAATTAAATAAAAGTTCTTCATTCCATAATTATTTGTTTTGCTTATATAAACATTTTTGAAAAGAAGTTCACAAGAGTATGATATTCCAAAGATATTTGAGATTTAAGAATAATGAAGTAAAATTGCAGTTTTAGAGAAAATTGATGAATAATGCTGTTTATTTTATTTTTTTTAAATAAATATGGTTTAATGCAGTTTCTTCTGTAAAAATATAGTTTTTCCTACGATAATTATGCATTTGCTCAAAACGTGCATAACATTCAATAATCTTCTTTACTGGAAGAGATAATTATTTGTATTTATATAATATTTGTATTCAAATATATAAATATAACTATATACTCAAGGTAATGTTTACTTCCTGATTGAGGATTATTTAAAGATTAATTGTATTTATTTCTTTTATAAACACATTTTAAACTTCTACATTATCATGTAAGTCATTATTACTACCTTTTCGTATCTCTGAGGAACATATAGCTTTTGTTATGAAACAATTTTCCGTTTTATTTTATTTTTTTATAATAAGATAGTAAATTGACATCATTTGGGTGTTTAGGGAAACAAATCTTATTTCTTTCTTAAAGATGTTTATTTATTTCACAGATAGTCTCAAAGTTATCAAAAATAATATTTCTTTAAAACTAAATGATTTTGATGCATCTACTGCAGGTAAATAAAATTATTCCATCTTGAAGTGGATCAACAAATTTTATAACATATTTCACACGTATTTTCTATCTTATTTCATTTGTATTGTTCTTGTGTATCTGAATTGGTTATAATATGTTTTATAAATTATTTATTCATGTAAAAAATTTATGTATTACATTTATAAATTCTTTTATCATGTATTGTATACTAAATGATATGGTATTTATAAATTTGTCTGTCAAAATGTATAAATGTTGATTCGTACAATGAATTTCTAGACATGTGTAGGTTTGATCCAATCAAATCCGTTACGTTAGTAAATGATTAAATGTTAATTTTAAATTTAAACACTCTACTATAATACAATTCAACTTTAATAGTTTAATATCATACTAGCATGTGTAAGGAAATATGTTCATTTATCTTTTTTTTCTGTTGAATAATGTGAACTATCTTGATGTATATTAAACACAGTTTATTAATTATTGAAATTTATACGTAGATACATATGAATTTATGGGTATAAATATATATGATACATGTATATGTAAATTATTATTTATAAAATTCATCTTAACGCTGAATATAGGTATAAAATATTAATTTTACAATAATCATTTTAATTATTCCAAGCAAGGATTTCTCACATTTAAAAGTGGACTTGCGGTAAATTGTTTTTCCTTCATATCTTTTAACAGGTGGATGCAGCGATGTAAACTTATGATAGACTACAGAAATGGTGAGCCAGCATTAAATTATGGGTAAGCTAATGTTAATCCTGCTCATGAGCAAGTAAAATAGAAATAAATATTTATCAGTATCAAATAAGATAATACACGCAGAAAGTCACAATTATTATAAAATATGGTAAAATTATTCCAAAAATAATTCTTAGAAAATAGGTATATTCATTTTTGATGCTTAAGAATTTGGTCTAAGAAAAGCATATAATAAAATAATTGAAAATTTATAGAACAAGGAACTGTACATGATTGTCATTATGCAGTTTGCGACCAATTTATTTACATATCTAAATTTCAGATGAATATTTTATATTTTACTGCTGCACAATAATTACAATTTTAGTTATAATTTTCGAAATTTATTTGGAAAATTTTTGCAACGATTAGAAAATCAATACACAACAGCTAAAGAATAATCATTAATCATTACAGAATTATTGTTGTTCCATATGAATTTAAAAAATCTAATTTTACCAAAAACATGCGTATGTTTGAGGATATGTCATTAGATACATTTGTCATAGTAAAATTATTTATTTGAAACAAAATATATATGTACATGAAATGCATAAATGTGAGTTTGTAGCAGATAAAGTAAAATGTTAGTAATACTTTAATATTAGTTACAATTAGTAGTAATTAGGCTCCCGTTGTTTATGCAAATGCATATTTTTACAGAAAACAGGTAGAACAACAGGATTTGGATAGAAATACATTTTATGATTAAAAAATTCGAGAAATATGTTTCTTATTTTGTTCTTTTTCCATAATGCACATGTTTCTATGTTTTATGTTTGAAAATATACGCATCTTATGGCATATGTGCCTTTCTCTGCATGTATACTTTGTGCTCATGTGGAATATCTTTCTGATAGAATTAATTTAGTCTATCGAGAAACTCTCTTATTATGACTGTATAGTGTCGATAACATAATTACTGTGTAATGGATACACATCAAGCCATACTTATATGTAATAGGCCTCAGTTACAGTGTAATGTGACAGTGTGACAGTGTGTTTCGAACTCAGGTAGAATGGTTTCATTTCCTCAGTGATATCAGCAATCGAGCTTCTGCTTGTTTCGGTTAAAGTGTTTCTAATAATGCCGAAAACTCGGAAAAGTAAAATAGCAGTATTTAAACGCTGGAGTCTAATTTTTTTTTAAATCAATTATTTTATGTCGCATCAACTTCATGGGTTATTAGCGACAACACAAGGAAGGATTTTTTATGTTTTTGCAGATCTTGGTGTGTTTCAGATATTGCAACAGGCTTGATGATGTCCCACTGTCCATTAGGTTGTCTTTTAGGATGGGTTTGACACTGAGTTGTTTTCTTAGCAGTAGGTATACATCGCATTGGAGTATGAGGTGGTCTATTCTTAGGGTCGTCTTGCACCATTCGCAGAGTGGATGGTTTCCTTTGGTGAGTACGTATTTCTGTGTCATTTTCGTATATCTGACTATTATATTACAACTTGGTCACGTATTTTTAGAGTGGGTGGTATTATATTCTTGTACAAGTCATTTTTTATGGTTAGCAGTCGTGGCTTTACTAAGGTTTTCCACTCGATCCAACGGTGTTTGATTTTTTGCTTGGTGGGCAAGTAGAAAATCGAGTGGTAGGTCAGTGTTGTGGTAGGAGATTGTTGAATTTGCTGCTTCCTCAGCAGCTTTGTCCGTTCTCTGGTTTCACTTCAATTCCTGTGTGGGATGGGATCCATATTACTGTAATTGAGTTATGATTTTTTATTCATTCGATGTAGGCGTTTTGGCATTCGTGGATTGCTGTATTATATGTCCATTGGTTTAGAATTGAGGTGATAGCATTTGTGGAGTCACTGGAGTTGACGAATTTTCTATTGTGGTAATTAGATGTGGCTTCGAGTGCATGTTTTATTGCGTTAAGTTCACCGGTCAGGATGGACGTGTCTTGGTGGAACTTGTCTCTTGTGGTTGAATGTTCGAAGACGATCGAGTAGCCGGTGCCGTTTTTGGTTTTTGAGACATCTGTATATAGATATGTGTATGGTCTTGGTACTTCTGGGATAGCTCCCAAAACAGGGATTTAAGTATGTTAGGGTTGCTATGCTTTTTGTTATGTTTGCGTAAATCGGTGTTGGTTGTGGTTATAGGAACAGTTCACGGCGGAGAACTGGGTATACTTCTTGGGGTTGCTAAAATAACTTTGGTGTTGGGATCGTGTTCATATTTGGAAATTCTATTAGAGAATGGGAGTGCTGTTTTCTTCACCGAGTGTAGGGTAGGAACTGCGTTCTGTAAGAAGGTGTTTATGAATACAGAGTTCTGAAAGGTGCTAGAGACTTTAGCAGGGAACTTGATGCTTAGATGCATTGTTCTGATTGCAGGAACTTCCACTGCTTCGCTCACGATGTTAATAATTGGGCTGTCTCGGAATGCTCCCATTGCTATCATAATTGCATGGTGGTGTATAAGATCAAGTTTTATGAGGGTTTATTGGCTTGCAGAGTTGTATACCATAGTCTATCTTAGTTCTTACTATTGTTCTCTATCTAGCAGTGTGTTTATATTTGCATCCCAGTTGTTTGTTGCAATAGTTTATAGGATGTTGAGACGTTGGTAGCATTGCGATATAAGTTTGTTCATATGCGGTTTCCACGTTATTCGGGAATCGAAACTAAGGTCTAGTTGCTTCAATCTAGATATCTCTTTTAGTTCTTGTCCGTTGCGGCTTAAATGAATGTTCGTGTAGTGTCTACCTTCGCTGAATGTTATCACTACCGATTAAGAGCCCAAGAACATGAATCCAGTATTTAGTGACCACATTTGGAGGCTGTTCTATAGTAAAGTCTGGACGATGAGTGGGTTTCTTCCTCTGCATATTATAGTGAGTTCATCAGGGAATAAGAATCCTTTGACCTGGTTAGATGAGTTTGTCATCACATCGTTTATGGCTATGAGAAATAGGCTAACGCTTAGGACTGATCCTTGTGGTACGCCGTTCTCTATGATTCTAGATGAAGAGAGATGATTTGCGAGTCTAACTTGGATGGTCCTTGTATGGGAAAAGTTTTTGATGAAGTTGAAGGTGTTGTTTTTGATTCCGTGCGTTTGTAGGAGTTTAAGACTTCGGTATCTCCATACAATATGGTGCACCTTTTCTATGTCAAGACATACAGCAGTTAGTTTTTGTTGGTTGGCAAAGATTTCCTGTATCTCGGTTTCTAGGTTGATTGAGTGATCGTAGGTGGAATGGAGTTGCCGGAAGCCGCTCTGGAACTTGGTGATCAAATGATATACTTGACACTTCTCGAGCTACCACCGTAGGCGATGGTTTACTATCTTTTCCATTAGCTAACACATTGTGTTCGTCAGTGAAATTGGTCGGTAACAATTGGGATCTGTGGGATTTTATTTGGTTTTAAGAATTATTATTGCTTTGTTCCATATTTCTGGAAAGACATTGTGATTCCATATGCAGTTGAATATTGACGGTAGGTAGCTTATGTATTAGTGTTTCGTGGCAGTTTGATAAGGAGAAGTTTTGGAATGCTGTCCAGTACTGGGCTGGTATTACCACATTCACTTAAGGCGTACATTAGTTTTGGGTAGGAGATTGATTCGTTAAGAGATTCTATTGACTGTGAGTCATTATCAGTATTTGGAAATAATGGTGGCTTGGCCTTGGTTTCTAGTTTACACTTCTGGAATTCTTTTAAATGGTTGTTGTTGATAGAGGTTTGCTGGAATGTGGATACTAGTAGTTCTGAAATATTCGCTGGATCTGTGGTGTGGATGTCTTCTTCTTTTAGGGCAAGGATTGTGTAGTATGTTTTGTTTCCTTTGATTGACCTGATCTTTTTCCATACTTCTGCCGTTGGAGTAGATAAATTGCGGAATGAAACATACCTTAACCATGACTGTTTCTTGCTGTCTTTAATGATTTTCCGGGATAATGCTCTGTACTTTTTGTAGTTAATGAGGTTTTCTTGAGAGTTAAATTTTTTGTATCGATTATAAGCGTGCTCATTGTTTTTGATTGCTTCAGAATTCTGTCCATTCCACTATGGAGTGAATTTTGATTTTGAGTTGCTTGAGGTAGTTTTTGTATTGGAAATGGCTAAGTCAGCGGCTTCTGTAATGATTCGTATGAAATTGACGAGGGCGGAGTTTATTGAGGCCGGTTGGATCGGGTTTGATTCAGTGTAATGGAAGGTGGAAGATGCTCTCGGTAAGTTGTCCAATCGGCTTTTTCAAATTTCCACTTAGAGGATTTGTAGGTGTTATGGCAGTAGCTAGTATATGATCTTGATCGTGAAGTGGTCACTATCGAGTAGATTACTTTGCACGTTCCAAGAAATGTTTTGAGCGATTCTGCGGTTGCAGAGAGTTAGGTCAAGTGCAAAAAGGCGGACGGGTGCGGTCGCGAAGTGGGTTGGTTTGTTGGTGTTTAGAAAATTTTGTTAGTCTCGCTATGGTATGGTAGTTCGCTCCACTTGTGTCTGTTTTGTGGGATCTCCATAAAATGTTATACCCATTGAAGTTTCCCGTGATGATGAATGGCTTTGGTAATTGGCTAAAAATTGGGGTAAGTTTAACTTTATCAAGATGGTTGATAGGCAGATAGATATTACAGCATATCTTTTGTAGCCACAAATTCAAGGTTGTATGTGATCGCATTCTCTTGGCTGTGGATGTTGTCCTTGATATAGATGGCGATTCTGCCACTACCGTGGTCAGTGGAGCGATTTTTGGTGGAAGCCTTGTAGTTTTTGAGTTTGCCAGATCTTAGTCCTTTAAAATTCCCGTAAGCAAATGATTTCCAGTTGCTCCTTATCTATCAGTGATTGTAAGTATAATCCGTTTAGATTGCACTGAACAATTTTAATTGTCATATTTTGATTTTTAATTGAAGATTGGAAAGATTTCATGCAGAAATGTGTCCGAGAACCAATTCGGGGAATGAACGGTAGTTGAAAAGTCGTTTCTCGCAGCTATAGTGGTTCGTCGGGCTTGAGTTTGTTTTTTAGCTAGTCGTCGTATTCTGTTCTTTAGGCTTCTATCTTTGAGTAAGGGGTGGATTGTTTCGATCATGTGGAGTGGAGCCTTACTATCTTGAGTGTAATCTTTGATAATGTCGATCGGGTTGCCTGTGCCGCAGGCGTTTTCCAAAAGACACTTGAATTGGCAGTAGTTAAGGGTAAAATTACTTTTTGCGTCATCAATGGTTGGCTTTACCGGTTTTAGCATTTCATCAAGTTTTTCGCTGAACTTGGTTAGAGATTGGCTACGCTTAGTACGTTTTATAATGGTGTTAGACGTTGATTCCTTGATATTGCCGGTGGAGGTGGTCTTGGGGTTGGTCGGGAGTAAAGAAGGGTATTTGTTTCCGTCTTCTGAGCCGGAATCTGTAGCCACAGATGGTGGTGTGTTGTAGTTGGTTAAATAGTCTGTTTCAGATAGGGTCTTCCAATGGTTGTTGGTGGCTCCGATTTCAGTTATGTTTGAATTATTGAGGCATGTTTGCTGTATTTGTGTATTCGTGCGTTCTGTCTCGTGTCTGTTTGTATCTAGGTTCCATTATTTTTATCTGCTTTTTTGCTGTGGGTTAGGTTAGGTTTGGGCTAGGTGGATTACTGCAATCTTTGGCGTCGTGGCATTCTTGTTTGAATAGAAAGCAGTAGGGTTTACTCGTAGACACTTCTGTACTGTGTACCATCGTGTTTTATTAAAAAGGACTGGGGAATATTTGGGAGGTCGTCTGGGTTGATGAAGACATGTCTACCAAAACTCATTATGTGAGTAAAGCCTGCTTCCTGTATACCTGGTAAGGAACGTTAGTTTTGATGTTATTCGGATAATGATGTTTGTGAGGTATTTTTCTATGTATTCGTGTGGTACAGATGATGAGACATTCGAAAATATTAAGCTCTGGGATGGATTGATTAGCGGTCTGACTGTACTTTGTACTTTATTGATAGTTATTGCGCTTTGGTTAGTTACGAAGTCTTGCGCTGTAGTCTGTTTTGTCGAGATAGATGCAGATACGACCGTTGGAGATTCGGGAAGCGAAACGGACAGCTACGGAGCCAGTGACTTTAGCGACCGCGAGTATGTAGTCTTTTATTGTTGTGTTGTCAATAGCGTCGATTAAGATTGCTTGCCCATTAATTGGAAAAGAATTAATCATTGTAAAATAGCATAAGATTTTGCTTGTGTAGCTGGAACATTTGATGCGTCTGATGGTAGATTGATGGTTGGTATCTGTGTATAGGCATCTATGTGCAGAAGCCTCTGTGTTGGTCCACACTCTCTGACTCATGTTGTGTCGAAGATGAATCTACCCATACTGTGACGCATACTATCACAGCACTTTATTATTGTACTCTGTACCATTGACAGTCGCGTGCAAGGTAAACACGTCTGTTCGGTTTTAACGCTCGGGAGCAACTGGATTCTAATTTTGTTATCGACGAGAGCAATGAAAGAGTTTTGTATTGTGAACCTTTTAGTAGAAATATAAAATGCGAAAGAGAATCCCTGTTTGTGCAACATGTAAATACTGCCACACATAAAAGATACTTTGAGGAAGCAGCTAACACGAGTGGAAACGATACTTCGCAGCAGCCACCTGTGAGTTCAAAACAAAATGTCTTTTATGAAGATTTAACCCGAGCAATGTTTGCTGTAAATATGCTTTTGCGTGCCTTAAACAACGATGTATAGAGACACTTTCTAACAAAATATACAGATCGCAATATTCCAGATCAATCGACGCGACGAAGGAATTACTTGGATGATTGCTACGATTAAGTACTCAAAATATTAGGGAAGAAATTGCTTACCACTGTATGTGGATTTCTGTGGATGAAACCACTAATGCAATAGGCCAGTACATCTTTGCAAATTTAGAAGTAGGAATACTATCCAAAGATCAAATAACGAAACTGCACTTACTGTGTTCCAAGCAATTAGAAGTGACAAATAATGCGACAGTATATCGTCTGTGAAAAATATTAAAAGATACTCCTCTGCTATCGAAATCTGTTTTAACTAGATGGGGTACGTAGATTGAAGTGCCATTATTTTATGCTGAACACTTTGAAAAAGTTAAAGAAGTTTGTTGAACTTCCGTTAAGCTAAATATGTTTATATAGAGTTCGATTAAAGACATATCTGTTCTATTTTTTATGTTAAAACGTAGTTTAAACATTCAAAGAAGAAAATTCGGCAGCAATTAGGACAGCACAAGATAAACTTACGTCAAACGTGATGAATTTACACAAAATTTAACATTTATTAAAGCCCATTTAAACACTTTGCCTGCCACGGTACAAAAATCGGAAACAGTAGATTTGCCGTTAAACACTTCGACGAGGATATATATGAATTAGAGTAATCATTTAGAAACCTGGGGATTACGGAGAAGAAATTAGAAAAGAAAGTAACTGCGGCTGTAGAAAAAAATTCTGGGTTAACGAAGATAATACAAATTGCAAATAGTTTAAATAATGAACTTGTACAAGATCTAATAGATCCGCCAGAAATCTGCTGGTGTAAATATAAGTACATCTACATCGTGCGACGTGGAGCGAAAATTTTTCGCATATAAAATAATTTTGTCGATGGATAATCGTAGTGAATTAACGCCATTCTGTTTCGAGAAAATGCTTGTCTTTTATTGTAATTCAAATTACAATATGCCACAGTATCTCACAAAACTTATTGTTAGTTTTGTATACCTTCCTTTTGTATTAGCATGCATAGCATCTTTGTGCATATTTGCATACTTTTTGTGCACATTTGCATGATTTTCTTACATTTTTGTACATCTCTAGGTCATATGAATCATATGTTTCTTACATTTTTATTGGGCATAAACATCCGGAATCTGGTAATAATAATGTAGTATCTGTATGGTACATTCACTCTGTTGAGACTTAATGCTTTCTATAATTTTTACAGCAGTTAATCTCTTAAAACTAAAAGTAGTATATTTATACGGTTAATTTAGTCTCTGTTGTATCGATATTGTGTTGAAGGAAACTTATAACTGTAAATTATAAGAATCAGGGAAATGAGTGTTATATTGAAATTATATTATAAGGTAGAAAGTCATATGAGAATGGAGATTTTTCTAAAACAAATAAATAAATAATATCGAATGTATGCGAGAAAGAAACACGATATATTTAACGTTAGGTATTGATGATATACGTATGTATATGTACGACAGATTCGTACCTTTAAAGAACCAAAGATATAATGAACTTATTAATTGTTATCGTTACTGTCATCTAAATTCACTGGCAGTCTAACTTTTCTGCTTTTAACGGATATTTCGTAACTTGTAAGTAGCTTTGTTATGAACATTAGTTGCAACCATATAAGCATTCGTACTGAATATGAAGGCCATCCTTGTTTATTAAGAAATGGTTAGAGGGAAATACATTTATTCGTGTTATATGAGATTTTCGCTCCATGTTACATCGAAACCGTATATATAAATTATACAGAAGTGTTACACGTGACCTTACTGTATTCATATTACATTCTTTATATTATATCAAAAAATAATTTTCTAATTTATTTAAATTTAATATATTAGTATAATATTACTATTATAGCAGTAACACTATATATATATATATATATATATATATATATATATATATATCATATAATAGTAATATTACTGCTATAATAATAATATCTATAGAATGAATTCGGAACTGTTATCCAAAATGATTCGTCTTTTATTAATTGTGCTCGAAAATATTTTTACAATCCATTTCCAGTATTTAAATATTTTTGGTTCAAATTTTTCATTTATTATATTTTCTGAGGTATGAAAATGACCATGAATTTTCGGAATCGATTCATTTTTAATTCCTTTCATTATGGTTTATGTCATAACGTGCGTCTACAATTCACAAATTGTGTCAATAACTTGGATATTAACAGTGCCATTGCTAGTGCCTTCAATGTTACTCAAACAATAAAATTTGATTAATCTTCATAAAGATATTATTATCCATACATGCATACGAAGTTTATCGTGATTGTCAAGAAAGTTTTTCATGACTCTTAAATGTATCGTTACTGACGATTTATTCAATGAACAGAAATAGCTTTTGTCTCGAAATGAATAATTGATTAGTAATATTTTAGCTTAATTTGTAAAATTAATGATATTAATTTTGTGTTACTAATGTCTGGAAAATAATGACAAAGAATCATGTTTACTTCATCAGTTTAGGATTAATATGATTTAGTACTATTTTCTCATGAAATCATGATAGAAGTATTGATACTTATACAGCGTTAATGATGCATTTACTCAATTGTTTGCATTTACTCAATTTGTTTCAATTTCTTTGTTAAATATATAGGTGAACTATAAATATAAATATATACTCATGATGTATGCTTCCTGGAGTGTTTCAAATAGTTGAGTTTCTTGATTCAGGGTTATTTATAGATTAACAGCATTTATTTCTTTCACAAACATGTTTTAATGTTCTACATTATATTTTGCTTTTAGTATGTTTTCTTTCTAAGAAATATAGTTCGAACGTTTGTCACGAAATAACTTTTCCTTATATTTCATTTTACTAAAATACTAACGTGACATTATCGTAACATGTCTCTAGAGAAATAAATTTCATTTTCTTTTAAGAATTTTCAAAATCATGTTTTTTTTAAATTTATTTCATTCAGATGGGCTTAAATTATTAAGAAGAGTAAGATTTCAATACAATTCACAGTCAGTAATGATTTTGGTGTATGCGCCTCATGCCAAATGAAATTACCCTGAAATGAAGCAATATGCAATCTCTATCTTAATTCATTTGTATTATACCCGTTTGTGTAAATTTTTTTATAATAATATAATTCATATGTTTTTTAAAAGTTTGCAGATTTCATCTAATGGTTATGTTATTAAACGATAAAATGCTGATTTATTTGTAAATCATTGGTTATTGAAATCTATACTGAAATTTGTCAGATATGTATTAATAGGGATTGTAGATATAATATATTAATGTTACAACAATCATTTTAATCTATAACAGCAATTTTAGGTTTTTAAAAATGGATAATCAGTTGTTAGCATATTTTTTAGTAAGTGAATGCAGTGAGTGCATAGGTGGTTCTTCATTTGGTGTGCTTAAAGATGAGTAATAAAGGAGAATAATAATGCAATACATACTATGTAATATGTAACAATTATATACCATGTTTGAACTTGATGTCTGGTATATTAAACCTTTATGTAACACTATTAATTTGTTACAAAAGTTTAAAATAGGAATTAGAGGAATAGTTCCATATAATATCAAAATTATATTTTACATATGAATGTTAGTGGATCGAATGACAATCACACTGGTTGTTGACAAATTTAATATAAATTATGAAATACATATATAATATAACGTATAAATTTCACTCTCTATCTCGTCATACTCTGCTTCACTCAAGTCTCGCGTCTCTCACACTCCCGTCACGGGATCTTCCCGATCAAACTTGTTTTTTCGTCACCACGCTCGCACTCAATTGTTTTTCGCATACATCTTCCTCATTGGTCCTTTCTTCTGCCATTAAATATATCAAACACTCAGATCTCAACACATAACAGTTATATAGCACAGTTATACAGCACATTCTCACCAAACTCATCCTTCCATACAAACATCATGTATATTCATTCATCTATGGTAACCACTACCACAATGAAATCATATTATAAGAGAATCTAATAAAAATACAGATATCTTTCCATGAAACATAAATAAATAAATAATATAATATGAAAGAGGGAAGCACAATAAGTTTAATGTATTAAGGTATCATTTGATATGTTTGACGTATTAAGGTATTATTCGATGGGTACACTACATTTGATATTTGGAATCACTTTCGGTCCAATTCTTTTCCTCTTAATGAACTAAATGTCCTCAACACTAGTTTATCATTAATAGTAATTGCAAGTATATAGCATATTCTCGTATATTAATTATAACTCTATAAACATTCCTGGTGTATAGGAAGGTCGTCCATGTTCATTAAGAAATGATTTTTTAGAAATTGCGTCCTACGAATACCGTGTTATAAAAGATCTGGTATACTTTTCACTGTGATATACTGTTATTGCTATCATGTACCGTGTTGTACAAAGATTTACTGTATTGTAACACTTTCAGTACGATGTCCAAAGTAATTATCTAATTTTCTTGAATCTAATAATATATTTAATATTATCATGTGTAATATTACTATTATTGTAATATATAGCGAGTCACTAAAAACTGTTGTATAGAATAATTCGTCTTCTATTAGTTATATGGGAAAAATGGAATTATATTACATTTTCGGATTGATAGGCGACGAAAAAGGTGTGATTTGGAATCTATGGGGTAGAGATGTATGTATGCAAAACCTATATACATATATATATATATATATATATATATATATATACACGTACGTACGTATATATGTGTATATATTTATGTTTTATCAGATCTAGAGGTACCTTTCCTTTTAAATATAGGAAAATGCTAACGGAGATCATATTTGAAGCTTACATATTTAAAAGTAATTGTACACATAATTACACGAGAAATAATTGTATTTCTCTTCGATTTGAGTGTTCTACAAATTTTTTTTGAATGAACTGTTATGTCTTGTTCTTCTTGTGACATTAGAGAAACTATCGATGCACTGGTTCTTCGATCTTTTTCTATTTCTTTTAATCTTTTGAGCCCCATGGACCGATATATGCGTTCAGCGAAAGCTATTGTTTTGGTCTATAGGTGCATATATGGGTTCGGCAAAAGTTACCAACATGAACTATGACACATATATGCGTTTGTCAATTTTTTCGATTACAAACGTAGTATAAATATAACTATTTTTATATGTATAAGATGAATATTTGTGTATTCCGTGGCAACGATAATAAACAACAGATGACACTCTGTTCCTGTCAGCCTTTTTTTGGCAAAGAGTCGTGATTTGAGTTCTGTCATACACAAATAAATTATTAATAAGCCTAGCGATTCAAAAATGAATATTTTGCTGTTTGTAATATGAGTTTAAAGTTTATTATTTGTTATATATAAATATTGAGTTTGGTTTTAGTATTTTAAAATTAGATTATGTTGCAAATTTTACAGTTTTTAACAAATAATTAATGCTCAGATATAATGTTCACCAATTATTTAATTTGATGTAAAAAATTACCATTTAAACTTATTGTTAGTTACGTCCGGTATACTCAATCAACAAAGTACGCACTAGCGTAAAAGTTTTCCGTCCAGAGTGATTGCAATTGCTAGACGCTCACCGTTCAAACGGAGCGTTTGGCAGAAAGTTTTCCTGGGCTCAACAGATTAATATGTAAACAGAAAAAAAATAACAATTGATGATAGTACGGGTTTGTTGCTCTTATTACATATATAGTATGCCGTAATACAATGCATACATTTTCGTTTTATTATTACTGTTCTTTGTACATATATTGGAAGTATAAATGTTGAAAGCTAAAACATTCTTACATCTGGCTTGACGGACGACGGTAGGATTATAGCTATAGTCCAACCAAAATGCGAAATCTGGGTGTAACCTTCTGCTCAATCGGCACATACGTCCGATTCTGTTTCTGTGGACCGCGGTGATTGCTGCTGACTGGAGCGCTTTCAAAATTGCGTTGAAGGTCGCTCGCGGAGATATTTTATCGTGGCGCATTCCCTATGTTAATATATGGAATGAATAGGCACGGCTCGAGGGCGTAGAAACGTTTGTAACGAGAGAATCGCTCATAAAACGGATACGTTGATAAAACACGTAGATAGAAACGTTAAGAAAGTAATTCAAGAAGGGATAACGCACCTCAATAATGATGAAGACAGCAATAACGGCAATCTCCGCCGAAAATGTGGGCAATAAGGAAAATAATAAGGACGCTCCCCGCCGATGCGAGCTTGTTTTATCTCTTTTGGAATTTGATCGCGCGATAATTGCCATCCTTTCCGCACGTAACGATTCGCGGGTCATCGACCGAACAGCGAAATCAATGTGGTAGCGCGTAGCAGACGTTTCTTTATATACGCAGTGCAATTATAACCTGGATCTTGCGCAAACCTCACTACTTATTAATGACCGAATTGTTTTGCAATTGACTGTACGTAGCAACTCATGATATACATAGGTGTCACTTTGCCATATCTTCTCATCCTGCAGTTTGCAGGTACGTGGCATTTCCGTATATTATGTTCTTTTATTCAATTTCTTCGACAGATTTTCGAGTCCATTTTTATTTTTGATCTATTTCATTGGGAACTGTTCAATATCCTCGTTCTATTAAATAGCCGGCTTACTTTAAGTTGTCCTATTGTACTTGTCAGCGCAGCCAAGTTACCAGAATAGGCAGCAGCAGTCGCTACTATTTCTAGCAAGCTTTCTCTCAAGATCTTACACTCAATTTCCTCGCTATTCTCTGCAATCTTCTTGAATGGGCTAATCGTTTCCTTCTTAATATCCATAGGATCTCTATTGGTTATTTCTGCCTCCGCAGTTGGTTCTGAGACTTGTAGATACTGGAAATGTATGTAGAAGTTAACCTTTTCAGAATGTTTTAGGGGATGTTCTGGTGCAGGTGTATTCGGATTAATAACGGCGTATGGTGTATAAATCACTTTATTACTTGACGACATACACTGCGGCGCGAAGGACGCGGAAGACGCGGTGAACATATAGCACTTCGCTGGTGTACATGTCGCGATACTATCCGTGCGTCTCCTTCTCGAAGTTTTCTTTTCGCTTTTTTGAACTCGACTCTACTCCTTGACTTGTACCTGGACTCTCTCGAGTTCGTCGCTTTTTGCTGCCAGGAAAACTAGGTCCCCGTTTCGGACATCCCTAATTAGCCGACTCGATTTTTTAGCCAATTAGGTTGTCACGAAATTGCGCCGCCTGCTCCTTGCGTCCGTGACACGCTTTTCCTGAGAGTGGGGGTGCAATCTCGCCGAGGCCGATTTCCCGGAATTGTGGCGATGTAGCAGGGTCTCCTCTGGGCCTCGCTTTCTTCAAATGTTTTCCAGATGACGATCTGGGTGGCCCATAGGACCTAGAGTTTACGACGCTTCGCAGAGATGCTATTGTAGGCCGAAATTCTATAAACTATAAGTGCGGACGTTTGGTCTTACGCACTGTGAAAATTAAACTTTCGCCTTCGCAATTCGATAGCACGGGTGCCACGTGAGTCGTAAATTCTTCTAACTTCTTATCTGAGAAGACGTCTTCTCTTCCGACATCTGTTAGCCGCTACAATGTAATGTCACTAATAAAAATCATTGTCACAATATATGCAGTGATTACCTCGTTAGAGATTCATGCAATGTAAGTGCAACTTGTGCAGATTAATTTACAAGATTTACAGATCATTATTTAATTACTGATCAAATTTTTATTTACAAGATCACACGGCGACACAGTTACTGATGTATTTGAAGGAAATAGAGATTAAAAAGATAAATATAATACGAGGATCCAAACAAAATTTGACACTATTCGGCAAATGTAATTCGGATCACAATGCAAAAAAATTTGATTGCAACGAAAATTCTGATACTAACATTTCATAAAGTTTGCTTGCGCCATTACAATTTATTTATTTTATTGACAATCTTAGATGAAGATACAATTGTTTGAAAGCTTATCTATAAACTGCCTAATAAAAAATAATGGCTCAGAGTTCAAAACAAATCTTTTGTGAGAGAATGAAAATTATTTTTCTAGAAAGAAATACAATCTTTAGTGAGCCTTTATTTAATAATGCAGTTAATTCCTTTTTCAAGAAACTAGAACAAGCAGCTTCTCTTAATCGGTAAATGTAAAGGGAATAATCCTATAAAATTTTCGTCAATAATACCGGACCATAAATTGTTACTAAATTGTTTCGGATGTTTGATATGATATCTTGAGGATTTTTCTCGTCTCAGTGATATGTGTTACGAAAACTAATTGTGCCATTTCTCGTAAAATTAGTCTTATTTGTAAACAGGGCCATGTGTAGAAAATACTGCTCATTTATTTATTGCATTTTATTCAACCACCTATGCAGAACTTCTCATAATACCTAATCGCTTTCTGATAAATCTTACACTCCTGGTGATAAGTATGACGTTGCTGCTTATGTAAAATTTTCTTTATCACTGTATTATACCTACTTTCTTTGATTCTCTAGTACCAATTAGAAAAAATATTATCCGAAACTTCTTTCCGTCTAACATCTTTATCTCTAATGATAGTACTATTATTGTTTGTTGCATTTCTCAAATGTCAGTTTGTTAAAGATGTTCGTAAGTTTCGCACATTCTGAAACATTTTCCCCTTGAGCAAGGAGTGATTCAGAAATATTCATACATATGATATGTTAGCCATTTCAGTGTTGGAAAGTTTCATCTTTAGTATTAATACGCGGTAATTGTTACTATTAATTCACAATAGTGAATGTTGCTTTGTTTATTGTCCTTCACTGAACATAATTTGTATTCTGTTTCTTTCATAATGCAATATCTAATATTTAAAAATTTTCATAATTTAATGTCTCCAGATATGCAGACAATGTCCAACAGTGTTGGATTAACCTGCGGGAAGAATTGATTGTTACAACAAAAACGAAACGAACTGTGAAACAGAAACAGGCAGAACGTATGGTTACGTAAACATTTCTGCTTATTTTAATGTGCTGAATTCAGTCCTCCTCATTTTTCCGCATGCAACGGAATGCCCTTTACATTTCTGTATTTGATATTGAGATAGTATTGAGCATTTGAATCGTTATTTACACATGCATTTTCCTTAAACATTTTATTGAATTATGAAGGACGTTAGACAATGTAGTCCATGAGATGGAAATTCTGCTCGTTACGGGTGAGATTCACCAAGCATGTAGCGTCTATTGCATTAATTTTGAGTGACATTAAGGGCATGTTAATTATATTCAAAGTATTAGAATGTCAAGAAAGAGAAAGGAAAATTCTGGTTAAGTTCTTCTGTACAAAAAGATATCGATTGCAAAATTTTTGTTGCTGCAAAAAATTAGCACAAGATGCTAAATTTGAGTCATTCTATGGAATCTGAGAAGAAATATATAAGAACATGTAGAAATAGTGGAATCAAGTATGCAAAAGGAAATACATGTGACAGTGTATAAAGGAAGGATATTAATAACACTAAAATAAATAAAAATAACAGGTCAGCCATTAATAAGTCTATTTCTTTAACGTACGTTTAAATATAATTGCTAAATGTATGTAAAAATGAAAGTATAGAAGAAAGGAGATATCCTTTTATGTTGTTAGTGAAGGAATGGTGATACGTCTGAAACTGAGGATGTTAAAAGGGAATATATGTGTGCAGTGTTAAAACATCACCTGTTAACGTCATTGTCCGCATTTTTAATTTTTGTTTATCATTCTCTGATAGTTCATGTAAATCGAGAAGCAAACTTAATAAAATTAGCTTTCGGCAATTCTTCGCTAAATTATTCGTTTCTTCTTTTTAAATAATTAATAAAGACGGTGTTTGTATCATTTGAGGAAGATTTTTATTTTCTTCTACGTCTTGTATTCTTTGAGTTATATGTAATTCTTTTATCAATTATATTCTCCGTTGTATCTTTTGGATTATCCCATAATATTCTTCCATTTCTTCAATTATAACGTTACGTTCTCTTATGTAATGTTATTTTTATCAATAATATTTGATGAAATGTTTTACTGCATCGCACAGGTTTTGTGTATAAAATTCCAAGTGCAGAGCTATATCTTTAGTGACGTTTTATATGATAGCTCTTCATTTCTTAAATACATTCTTCTACTATTTCTGTATAGACCAATGTTTGGTATACTCAAAAAGTTTTTGCACTTATTTTTAAATACCACTTACTTAATACTCTTTCTTCTGGATTTGTTAATATTCGATAGAAGCTTAAGTTCTGCTTTATTTTCTATCTACGAAATTCCTGAAATTCCTTCATTGTGCTTTTAACAATTCCGAAACTTTTTTATTTTTTGAATATTATTTCATTATTATTACTTGTTGTTTTAAGTATGTAAATATATATATTTCCTTGGAAATATTGCGATATTGCAATCATGGTCAAAATTTAATTGCTATTTTTTATTAAACTTAAGCCTTTTAAATTAGTTTGTTTTATTAAATATATATTAAATGTACAATGTCTCTTTCATCAGATGTTTTTAAATTTATTTGATCTTCCAATCGTAGTTTCCAGTGACTTCGACAATTTCTCTCTTTCTCTGGCACATGGAACGTTAATATATCACGTATACTTCTCATTAGCGTTAAATTTAATAACTGTGCTGAAATAAAAGTAGTGACCATCGTCCGATGATTCTCTCCAAATAACTAGGGCATCGAAAGATTTCTTCTTCATTTCTTTTTCAGATTTCGTGTAACCACAGCAATGATATCTTGGTGTTAGAATAAGCAACGAATCGATATGTGTATATAGAATGAAGATGGCTACGTGCAAATCACGTACTTTTGCACGGACCAACTTTAATTTTGCGTGCCGTTTTTTTTATGTAGTATAGGATAAAATAAACTCTGACAGCTAATTACAGAGGAATTTCTATCCAAATCTATGCGATTTTCACATCGAGCACAATTTATATGGTTATGAATTATTCTCTTATAAATTTTTTCTATAAGTTTTTCTCTTTCAATTAGAAAGCACAACATGACTACCTGATCTAGCTAGACTGAAAATTTAATTTTTCAAGAAAATTTTCATTTTTTCGGCAATTAATCTTTACCTTAATGATTGATAAATACTCATGTACATATATACATAGAATCACAAGAAAGTCTAAAGATACACTTGGAATTAATAATATATTACACGTTGGAAGCATAATATTAGGGACTAAATAAAAGCTAAGATTAAGGCTGAGAAATGTAAATATTGAATTGATACTCAAAATGAGATCTCTAAGATTTATCTGTCACGGCAGAACTAGTAATTTTCTGGATTGAAATTTTATCGTGCTGCAAACCCGATCAAGTATAAAATAGAATTATATAATGTACAAATACTTAAATACAGATAATACATTCGAATAGATTATTCGCAAGTGTTGTTACAAAACGGTTTGCATTAGCACGCCAGCTGCAAGCAGCTTGAGTCTTGATACACGGATTTGTTTTTATGCATTCGTATCCCGATAAGTACTATAACTATTAGAAGTATAATAGACACATTGGTGACACGGTCAGGTACAGAACTCTTTATTTTTCCGTAGCTCAATTTTCGGACATCAAATATCGAGAAAATGTTCCTTTTTAATTTCTGAACCACAATGATCTCATATCTTAGGCAATCTCTTTTTAGTTATTTTTACAGTAGAAATGCCTCACAATTGATTGATTGTGAGTCGTGTGACACCATGTAAATTTGTAGCTGTATGATATATTGAGCAATCAATGTCATTATTATGACTATTAGAAATTGTGTGATTGTAGATACCGGGTATTATTTTCTAAATATGAATTATACTATGAGTATTTTTTTTTTGTTCTATGAGTGTGTTTTTGTAAAACTTGCCGGGTTCAGATTGAAGAAATATTTTTTTTTAAGACAATGAGGAATAGATTAGTTTAGAGCTGTATTGCTTTATAAAGAACTTATGATTTTCGATAAAATCAGAAGTGTATAAGAATGAAAGGTATACCTATGATTACATGGTGATGCTGGATTGCAGATTTAACGTTCCATTACAATTCATTGAACAATTTTCGCATGCAACCAAAAAAGTTCCTTTTGGTCCAAGGTGTGGGAGAGAAAGGTGCTTCTGAGTTTTTGCTATAAAGGATTCCGTACTTCATCATTATTTTCAGCGCGGTTTATGAAAATCTTTTTGTTCACTGAAGTTATCATATACTCATTGAAGTTACTATATTCTGTAGGTGGTTTTGTGATTGGTAAGTTTGTTTAGAGTGTGATGCAATTAAACAATACGTATGTGGAATGTAAAGTTTGTTAAACTAATGGTGCATGTTAACGTTAGATGTAAAGTGTAACTTTTTTTACTGGATGTTCCATGATAGATTGAAATTGTTCAGTTTATGCATCTAAGTCGAAAATTATTATTTCTTAAAAGTATGAAACGGAAGTAAGTTTTAGTGTGAATATATGTAAATCAGATCTTTGGATTCTTTGAATTTGTGTTGATTTTACGTTTGATTTACGATTTCTAGATTTATTAGTTTTGCAACTTTTTGCTTTTCAGCACTACATACTTGCATTAGAAATTGAAATCATTACATTTGTTCATGTGTTGGATTTTAGACTTAGAATTCTTCGAATTTGCGACTTCAGTTTACAAGTAGGATGTTGTCAGAATATTAGGTTTGCTAAAGTTAGAGTTTTAAGTTAATTAAGATAGCCTCATTGCCATGTGTATTACCGGTTTTTTGTTTATAATGTTATGAGTTAGTTTATTACACAATAAATTTATATCTTTATGCTTTCTGCTTTAAGATTCACGATTTATCGTTTGTATTTCACGAAATCATATTTAAAAGAAGTTATCAAGGTTTTATATTTCAACTATGTCGTCATATATTGCATTCAGTGTAATTTAGCCTTCAGGATATTTTTAGTGATTTTCTTTTTATGTATTCATTTAACCACGGTATACAATTTTTTTTTTATATATGTAGGTAAGTTATTACAAGTAAGTCCAGTGTGAATTGTAACAGATTGGTTTGGTATTGTATTTATTGCGTGTCCATTATTCATGTTGTTCTTTATATCTAAGTTGTCACAATTTGATATTTTATGTTCTGATGCTTAACACTCAAGTATAAGCATGTACTTGTTTCATTCTGGTTGATATTTTGTATTATAAAATATTTCGATCTGTAGCGGCCTATAGTTCCTCCAGTACGAGTCCCAAACACCGACGTACAAGCAGGTGGCTGTGGGCCTAGCGTCGAAGTCTGGCGATCTTCGATGTTAAGCAAACAGAGTGCGGAATACCGCTAAGATGGGTAGTTATAACAACAAGCGTCTGGGCAAACGGGTCCCTGACATCAGCCCCACTGATGAGTCTAGACAGCGATTCTGAGACGAAACGCACAACCTTTCCTCTCCTTACGCAAATCCTCAGTCCTCGCAACAATTGTAAATAGAATGTGAATATGTTGATACCATAGCTACTTCATACCATTCAGATCTATTGACTCATAATATTCTCTTTTTGTTTATCGTTGATATTCTGTGAAATGTTAAGTTCTACTTTATAATAGAACACTTTACTATTGTATACTGTATGCATTTCCTTCATCAGACCCAAAAACATCATCATTGTCTAATTTCATTCCTTGTTCAGAAATAACTTCTGCAATAATTGTCTGAATAACTGATTCAGTAAATTGACACCACCCGGTTTTAATTTTTGCAATATTGCAGACTTGGGTAGCTCAGATAGAAATGCACGCCATTAGAGAAAGGCTTGATAAATTCTGATATGAAACAATGTTTCAGATATCTTTCCATACTGTAACAATTTATGCCATTCTCGAGTAATGAAATGTTTTGATTTTGCCTGCTAGGGCAAAGCGAACGTATCGTATGTGGTGTAAAAGTATCTTCTAGTAAAATAAACAATGCATTTCGAAAGTAAAGTATTTCAGCTTTAAAATGACCTCTCTATCAGTTTGTCACTGTACCGTTTTATTCTACAAAATTGCAACTACTTCAACATTTAATGTCTGCATATTGGGACTTTAAAGTCAGTCACTGCACGTAAAAGAAACAAATCATTCTGGCAATCTTTGGATGACAGAGAACTTAGATAATGGATAATAAGGTAATGGATAATGAAAGCGATAAGTTGAATTCCAAATTCAAATGTTTTCTATATTATACTTCTATATTCTGTGCAAAATGGTTACAATATACGATACAATGCAATGCAATATGATATGATGCAATAGAATATCATACGTTAATTAGTATATATATAATTAAAATATATCTTACAACTGTTTCGTACTTTGTATATACATATACGTATATAGCCGACAAATTTAAATACTGTTGATAATGAAATTCAACAATGATTTATGCATTTGTATACGTATGGTACATGTATATACAAATTACATTACTCCATTCAGAGAAAAGGACATATTTACAGACGAATGATTGGCAAAGGTGGACACGTTCTGTTCTCGATTACGTTTCCGTCAAATTTTTGAAACTCATGAATTACTTCTAAATTCTAACTTCAAAAGGCAGTTAATTGTTACGTTGAAACCACTAAAACACATTTCATGCTTCTTAAAGGTAAGAACATTGTGAATTTCAATGACAAAATGTAGTTTGTTGAGAGGCACATTGCTCTTAGATACAGTGTTTCATGTCAGTATTCTACATCAGTCTTCTTTTTTTTTCATTGCAAGTGTACTGAATGACAACTATTGATTTTAGTATAGTTACGAAATGAAATGGGAAAAGAGAAAGTGAATTCCGCATCGCAAATTTCCAAATCGCAGTAAATAATGACTGCCTGTTGAAATTAACTTATTCATTTACGCGAGAATAAACTAATATCCAGCAAAGCTTTCGTCTTGTACTTAGAATACATTAAAAATATCTTAATATCCAGAAATTTCGTCTCTACATACCTTGCAACTTAAAGGTACGATGTATGTCGTAAAGATGCATGAACAGAGGACGGGATTCGGATAATAACATTTGTGCATCTTACTCATTTATATACAGTATTCTTGTTTGCTAAATGCTTCTACTGGTATTTGTCCCTGCTTTTGAAACGTTTGAAACGTTGAAAGGGCATTATCGTAATCCCATGACAGTTCTTGTAAGCATTTCAGACTCCACTGCAAGTTCATGCCTGTTTGTTGACTTAGCGACATTGTCATTTGTTGTCTTATATCTCCGAGTATTGGTGCCGGTGATGGTTCTATAGTGCTGCTGACTGGTGAAGTCTGTGAATCTGTCATTTGCGCTTGCGGATCAGTTATTTGTTCTTCTGGATATGTCATTTGGTATTTTGGCTCTAACATTTGTACTTCCGGTATTACAGTACTTGCTTCTGCACCTCTCGTCTGTACGTTTGGTTGCCAATTCTCTTGCTTCAGCTGTGCCTCTGTCGGCTGAGTGACATGTAATTGCTCATCTCTGTTACAGTATCCACTTTCTTCGGGAATTATCGTGAAGGTCCGATTAAAGTAACGGATAGGCTGTTCTTTCTTGTCAAGCTCTTTGAACATTCCTGATACTTTAACCAACATCATCGCTTCCGTAATCAGACTGACGTCCATCGTAAATGTGTTGACATAGCGAGACCTTCGTGGCATTTGAGACAAATATGCAACGATTTGCAAACGTCCCTGTTTCAGCAATTTCTGTTGTTTTTGTGTATTATATTTTCTGTCGTCCATGATGTACTCATTCAACATGTTTGGATTGCTACTACGGTGACGATCAAACACAGTTATACTGAAACACGCATCTCTGGTATATGCGCTTAGCAGTAGTTCGCGTTTCTCACTATCGAATATGAGAAAATATTGTTCTAAGAATTGGCTCGCAATATGTTGCGCTTGTGCATTTGCAGCAAGCATCCTTTCAGAGGTTGGCATATTTCCTTCGTCCACTGCATCGCTCAATGCTGGTTTTCGAAGATCCATACCAACCAGTCGCAGGAGTTCAGGACACCGTTTTTGCATGTCTTTAATAAGGGTTTGATAATCGTTGCATATCGGATTCCCTGCTAGTTTGAGCTCCTCCAAATCTCTAATAGCGTCTATTTCCTTAATGTCTTTTATCTCATTATCTCCAGTGTGCAGTATCTTTAATTTTGGAAGTTTTAGTTTCAAGATGTGTAATGTTTCAACCATATCCAGTTTATTACCATCCAGATTTATTGCCTCTAATTCTGGCTGGTGTTGTGATACAACGTTCATTACGGATTTTAAAATTCGAGGCTGGAACAGTGCACAAAAGTAGTCAGAAATAAGTTCAGGATCTCTAGCGCTTTTGTCGCCGGTACATATCGTTTCACCATGGCTTGTTTCAGTTTTTCTTTAAACTCGGCATTAATTTTACAATGAGGAAATGGTGGTATTGTAACTCTTACGATCAGTTTCTATCCTTGGGTGGTGGTAACTTTACCATCGCAATTGAGTAACGCAACGGCTATTTTATGATCATCCACGTAAAAGTTGACTTCATTTCGATACACATTATATTATACATCATCGGGACGAAAGTTTCCTGTGCAATGTAATGGAGAAGGTTATTTATTATATAACCCTTCTCGTATTTATTTCCGTGTAGTATAGTAACTTTGTACCACATAGATTCCTCAAGTGGAAGTTGTTTTAGTTTAGGCACTCTAACCCTTCTATTTCTTCCCGGTTGCGTGCCCTTGTTTCTCTCCGTCAAAATAGCTTGCCCACTGTTATTCGAATTTTCTGCTATTCTTATATTGTTATTTATATGTTCTCGTGCCAGATACCTAGGCACATCTCTTGCTCGTCTTGCTTGAGTTATGAACGATAATTTGGATGTACTGCTATGATATGAATTACTACTGTTCCTTGAAACGCGATCATCGTGACAATAATAGTGCTTATACTTAAAACTCCCACTTCTTCCATTGCGATCATCGTAACAGCATAACATTTTACATGATAATTTGGGCATTTTTCTGAAGATGTAGGATAGGTTACCTTGAAGCAAAAGAATGAAATCAAAGATAAATATACAGCAACGCACGTACACTTTCACTTACATCAATGACAAATCGTTAAATAATGATAATATAATTTCACTAATAATGGTTGCATGGTTGGTTACTAGGCGTTGTGTGCTACTTACTGACTGACTTACTGACTTACTGATTGATTGACTATTTCACTGACTGTTGTGTATTGACTCTTATGTGCCGATTATTGTACGCTGGCTGTTGTGTGCTGACTGCGGTGTGTGCAGTTTTATTGACGCTACGGCGCATTGCAGTTGGCTCTTACATAAAGCCAACTCTGTTTGTGTCCTTTCTGATCACCTGGTCAGGAAAGTACGTCATTTTATAGCCAAGGCGTGCTATTATCGCACAGTAATTGTCTGCTAATTCTCGCAATTTGTAGGCCTAACGATACTGTGTCCCGGGGATGCATCCCTCACATTACGTTTAATTCTGGTAGTAGGACCAAGGGCAGAGAACCGCATCCCCTAGAGAATAAAACAAAACATATACATATATGATATGTGGCAAGAAATCAATTTTTCCTAATTCGGTAATATTTTCTGAATAATAATTTCTGAAGAACATTTCGGAGTTAAACAAAGTTTTAAATGAACAGAAATATATATTCAAAACTTCTAATGATTATATAGTCATTTTGGACTCGTTAACTGGAAGGTACAATGAAAGATTTTTTGACACAGAAAAACATTTCCTCGAAATATAACTGGCATACGAACATTTGCTTAATGTCTCAAAGGCACAAAATTATAAATGGAGTTGATTGAGTTAAGAGAAGAAAATATCATGAAGTCTCTTTTTGATTCGAAAGAAGATCCCATTGAAATATGGAAAAATGCAATATTCCCATCTACGTCAACATGCTTGTTTGTTTTCTCGCTTTGCAACTATTTACTGCTGCGAATCAACTTTTTCATATCTGACTTAGATCAAAAATCGTTTAAGGATCTAGATAATTGATGTTCATATAGAAAATCAACTCAAGTTACGTATTACGTAATCTCAAAAGTCTCGTTAAATTAGATATCTCGCAGTCCTCACTGAACAACTGACGCGTACAGACGTGCAGGTCGTCAGCCTTCGATTGCGTGTAACAAAATATAGTAAGAGTGTAATAGTGAGAAATAGTGTAGTGACTATTGTTATCAAGATCCTTATCGTGTTGATATCAACAACAACATACCTAACGAAACATTTAGTATTTTTTGCTAACGAAGCAATTAAAATCCTTAAAGTGCCAACAATCAGACGAGACTTCCAAGTACAAGAATCTTATACATACCAACTCTACCGAATTCAACGCAGAGTCGACTATCAGATTCCCAGAATCAACCAAGACATACGCAAGTACCATGAAATTTAAAACTGTCCCTTCCAAATAACAAACCATTATCCTTGTTCTGTCACACAGTGAGAGCCAAACTGTAATGAGAAAAATAAATCCATCGGGCTAAAAATAAAAATTCAATTTCATATTTATCATTTTCTCTACGGCGGGGATTTCCCTTGACCGTACTTTCATGTTGTAGTCATACCTGACTCCCAATTCCAAAGTTCGGTAAGTTTCTTTGTCGCAACTCGACATAAATAAATATAAAACATATTGCGAGGGTCACACCCTAAGATCATAACGAATTGTAAATATTATTTTATGGGAATGACCTCAACGACACATCTTTAATCAATTAGCTTATTTCTTTAATCCCGTAATCGGGGAAAACACAATAGAATCCATATTTATATAGGACCAACTCACAAAGAAAAGTCAGTAGGAGTGATTCCTCAGTGGATTCAATGGATTCCGGCAGTGATTAACGAGCAGTGATTCCATGTTGAAATTTTCACGAGAAAGAGTAATTCATTACAATCGGTTATATTCAAAACTTTTTTTATATGTAAGAGTGATACTGGTAGTACGACAAAGCTAGTGGAAAGTGTAAGGTGAAAACGGAAGTTCAAATTCGGGAAATATTCAGAGTTTCGTCCGACAGTTTCGCAACGCTCAAGGGCAAAACACATAAGAAATTTCAAATCTTTAAATTAACGACGGTTAGACCAACTGGAAATTACATCAAGAGAAAATCACCTTGTGAAACATGAACAAAAAAGAAGTAGCACTAAATCAGACCAACGCAACTGCGAATAGACCTAACTTATGAACAGGAAAAAGGAAATTAAAGGAAAAGAAAATCAAGATTCTAGCTACCTGAAGACGACCGACGTCGCTTTCTGATTCAACACCTGTCAGAAAAATCAACAAAATTGAAGGTACGGACAGCATAAATCCAGACATCCACACAAAAAACAGGTTCAGCATTTTTGCTGACTGTTTAATAATATAATCTAACCCAAACCAACACCAAAACACTAACTGAAAACACCATAGAACACGAGAACATTACATCAAATACAAATTCACCAAACGTCAAACACTAAACCCTCACCTACATATACACGGAAACATTGATACCACTAGATACCACAATATAAAAACACCTTCCAAGTCAAATTTGTCTCGAACAAATTAAAAATAATGTTTAACAACGTAAATGATTTCAATGAATTCAAAACAATATGCAAAAAAGAAAACTTAGAATACCATAACTACACAATCCGAAAAAATAACCTCAGTAGTACTAAAAAGTTTAATTGGGTTTCCAGTAACTAGAATTTGTCAAAATATAGAAAGTCAGGGCTTAAAACCCTCATGCACAGAAATGGCGACTCATACAAAGTACCCAATTTACCGGCTCGCATTTGCGCCAAAAACATCCCTAGCGCAGGTTAACCACATCAGATTATCTACATCGAGCACATAAAAATATCTTGAAACTTCAAAACCAACAGTTCGATGTTTCCAGTGTCAGGCTCACGGCCTCACATCCGCAAACTGCAGCAAAAAAGCAGCATGCTTCAACTGCGCTGGAGCCCACGACACAAGAACTGTACTGAAACTAGAGAAACACAAACAATATGTGCTAATTGCAAAGGGGATCATCTGCTCCCTCATTCAGCCCACTTTTCCAAATGTCCTGCTTTCCTAACCTTTTTAAACAAGAAAAATCTAATTCACTAACAAACCCCAGCTCACCCAAAAATCCTTACCTACCTTACCCATCCACACCAATTGCCTATCCTCCTCCAATCAAAACCTCTTATACCTTCCCCACCACAGAGCCGATACATAAAATCAAACCAGGAATCACCTAGTGCAAAAGCACTATCTCTTTAAAACTCTCCTCAAAATTTCTCAACATGCGAACAGCGACCAAACCGCGACTTCACAGAAAAACATAGAACAAATCCAAACAGCAGACTTATTCTTAAAAATCATCACCCTCATCCAAAAACATTACAGTAAATGCACTTATAACCTAGATAGAGTCAAAGAACTCGAAGATGACGAATAAAGAGCCCTTAAACTTCATTTTATGGAACGCTACCACTGTAAAAAACAAAATCGCTGAATTGCAAAACTTCTTAGACAAACATAACACGAACATCGCAATAGTTACTGAAACTTGGCTCATACCCACAGACAAAATCAAAATTAGACATTACAATATAGAAAGACGGACTCCCTCAGCTTCTAAAAAATCTAGAGGAGACGTATTAATTGCAATTCACAAAGGTATCCCAGTTGAAGATACACCGCAACATATCTCCACAAACATAGATATAATTAAAGTAAAACTCAAGATCGCACCCCCACACATTGGCGCCGCATACGCCCCTCGGAGAACCAAAATAACACCAATAAACTTACACCACATCATCTCCCCTCATAAAACAGGACATTTCATCATTTAGGCGGGGCGACTTTAAGCACCTCATGAGCACCCAATATGGAACAACGCAATAGAAACGCAAATGGATCAACAATTAAAAACCATTTAAACTTAAAAAATTACCAGATCATATATAGCCCATTACAAACAACCAAACTGTACACCAACAAACATAGATATACCTCGCAGACATACCTTACTCTTACAACTGACAAACCATCGACGATTTACCGTGAAGCCACTTACCCGTAAAAAACTAACAATTCAACTGTACAGAACAGCAGCAATAATCAAATCGACTCGACACATGGATTGGAAGAAGTACACCAAGTTCTGCAACAACTTCAACATAAACTTACACCTAAAAAACAAAACACAAATAGATTTTAAAATTAAAGCTTTGACGTAACACACACACAAAGCATACAAAATTGCAACACAAAAAACCTCAATACAAAATAGAAGACTCATCACTGATCCACTCCTCCTCGACAAAATTATAGACAGGAACTATTGGACGTGCAAAAAGTGAAATCATCGATTGAGTTAGAGAAATAAGAATATACATTTTAAGATATTCTAATATATATATACACACTTAATATTCGATATAAATTACAATATAAGAACATAAAATAAGTTACTCTTCGGTTACTCTAAATTGGACTATTTGGATTCTCACGCTTGACTTCTTTGTTCTTTCAGTTCACTCACACGACTGTTACTAATTGCTCGCACGCTCCTTTGTCTTAGACCTACTTACACGCCACACATATACATCACGTGTACTAATTTATTTATACCGCTAAATTTAAATCATGATTTCAACAGGAACAAGATACGAAGAAAATATCAGAAAACAGGAAATCCTATATACAAACTTCTCAGAAACATTCTCACAAACAAGATCCGCAAAATAATAACAAACACAAACAACATGGTGAAAGGGCGGTGAAAGGAAAAATTGTCCAACATTCAACACACCGAAAATTCAACACACCCTATGCAGCATCTATAAAATTACCGGTGGCTCCAAAGACAAAATACCCAACTATACACGGATGAGGAAAAGTCGGTAGGTTCAGCACGAAGTCTTCACGATATTCACATGACAACCCACAACTAGTATTCCTCAATAGAAAAATCCATAAAACACAAAATAGCACTCATAAATCAAACTCCACCATTTCCTGTTACCAAACTCTACTGTTCCCCTATCACAGTTCGCAATATAATCAAACACCTTCCCCAACAATAAAGCACCAGGACCCGATAACATAACAACCGCCAAACTTAAAAACCTCCCGAAGAAACCAATAGTCCAACTACACTACATCTACAAAGCCTGCCTTCAAACTAGCTATTTCCCATCATCCTGGAAAAGTGAAAAAGTTACCCAAACTAGATAAACCCGTAACCGACATAACGAGCTACAGACCCATCAGTTTATTAGATATCCTTGGTAATATCCTGGAAATAATCATGCAACAATAAATCCAGAAGCACATCCGAAATCAAACATAATTATCCCACAGCAATTCGGCTTCCACTCAAATTACTCCGCTATTCAACAACTCCAACACGTCACTGAACATATTATGATCGAAAAGAATAAGAATCGCAATTCATACTTTTGGATCTAAACAAAGCCTTTGACTCCGTTTGATACAAAGCCTTAATAAATTACATGATATCAAACTTCCCTCTAACTTAATAAACATCACTATCAACTATCTAAGAAACAGAAAATTCTATGTCTCCATAAATGGAACAAAATCTACCCACAAAGAAATAGCAGCTGGGGTTCCTCAAGGATCCATCCTAGGACTTCTACTCTTCATAATTTACATAAATGACCTGCCACACAACTCATACTCACACAGCTATACTATTTGACGACACAACAATCTACACATCTTCCTGCACAAGCTACTACATACTTACAGAATCACCTACTACAAAGATATTTCACAGACTGGAAACTAAAAATCAGCTCTACCAAAATACAAGCTATCACTTTTACTTCAAAAAAAAATCTAACGCTTAAAACTATGAAAATTTCCGACCAAAACATACCTTGAACTCACACCGTCAATATCTCGAAGTATTCTTTACTCAAAAATCACGTGGACAGCAGCCATAAACAAAAGGGTAAATCTAGTTTATCCAGTACACAGACTCATTCCGTTATTATCAAAAAACAGCAAACCAAAAACAAACCTAAAAATCAACCTATGTAACATTTGCGTTAGATCTACAATTATACACTTTGGGCATCCGCCGCAAGTACACATATAAATAAGATCTAAAAGATCCAAAACAAATTCTTGCGCATCCTAACAAACAATACGATATCCCCCTTAAAAACACTACGCACGTAAATGAAAAATCTACCGATCCAACTATCGCAGATCGATTCTATTATACATATCGACCAAAATACCCATAACAATCCAAATCCAATTATACATACCCACATACCAGATAAAGCCAAGCAACCGACGACCCACTTCTTAAATCTCCAGCAACAGCTCCGGAACTTCAAAATACACAAAATGAAATCTCCAAACAACCACAACCAATCATAGATACAAAAAGAAGAATCTTAAACATAAAAGGAAAGCGTTCTGCATCACCTCCAATCAGTGCCAACAAAATAGAAAATACGCCGAAACTCGCCAAAAAATAAATTGACAATTTCCAAATTAATTATATTATTTTAAACTTTTTCCAACTGAAAAGCTTCTTAGAAAATGTTTTTGGGATAAACAATCCCATGGAAGTTTCGAAAGAATACACAGACAACACCAATTTGCAGTTGCGTTAATAATGATGAAATATCTATCAGTAGCGAAAAGTATCGAACCGTATTTAAAGGATCGTAGTATAAAAAGTAGGATCCATAAAATATGCAAAGAAGAGCTCACGATCCACACTCATCAAGAATCCTGATCGGCCTGGACAGCCGATATAGATACTGACTTCTTTATTTCCTAACTGCATAAAAATGAAAACCGTGATCTAGTGGAATATCAATGGATATTATGCCCACTATGAACATTCAACTCATCTTAAAAGAATCCAAGCCAGAAATAATGTCTCCTAGGAATTAATTTTAAAAAGAAAGCCACCACCCATTGTTTAAAGAAACTATCAACTGTTGACAAAATACCAAAAAAAGGAAAATTATCATAAAATTTAGCAATATCAAACACATTCCCCTCCAAATAAATCTCGTTAAATACAAGTCTAGAAGCAATAGCAGTTGCAATCTCACTACCAAATAGACTACACATATGCAATATACATATGTTAAAATATCATAAAAGCTTTTAAATTATGAAAATGGTAGTACTATTATAACGTATAGTACTATTATAACAAATACGCATCCTTACAAAATTTATAAATTTAGAAACCTGTATTTATTTAAAAAAGTAAAGGCAATGGAAGAGCCAACTTTCGCTCTGACGTTTACACGTTTCGTTTTCTGTGACCAGCGGATATCTCAAGTAGAGTTCTCGAGCGGACAACAAAATCTATCTTCAAAAGGGACTGATTCTAAACATTTGTCGATACCCAGAGTATCATCTAGGCACTCTTTGATAGCAGCGTGTTCCTCAACACTCGGAGTGTCGTAAATTCACGCATCACGCAAGACCACCCAAACCTTCTTGGTCTCTGGAATTCGTCGACTGAGACGAATTGCAAACACCGAAGTAAGGCACATCTTCGGCAGGCGTGAACGCCACGTGGCGCCAAACTGTTGCCTTGAGTCCCAAGTTCGTCATCGTCCAGTTCGATTCAAATAATCCTCGAAGTCACTTCGGCAACGTGGTGTGATCAGTGTAAAAAGTGCGGAAGTTTCAATGAATATCGAAAAAGTAATCCGTTAGTATTTAACGAGTTACTTCTTAAATCACGTGCCAAGATCGACTTTTAATTATGACTTGTTCAAGTGGTATTCGATGAATTAATAGCTGAGTCAGACCGCGTTCACAATACGATTCTCGTGTGATACAATATTGAGATATTGATTTTGTATATCCTGAGCCATTATGAATCTCGGCTACTACCAATACTTTTAGTACGATATCGACGAAAGAAACATTGAAACAAATTGTATCATTTACGTATAAATGAGAGACTTGCGACTGCTGGAATGGAGCTTTTTAGAGAAATAATAACGACAATTACTTCGAAGAAGATGCATACGAGATTTTTAGTGAGTTGTAATCTAATATAACATAGTGGACAGAAATTATGAAAAAATTATTCGTATTAATAAATTTTATATGTCGCAACCTTCTCATTCGTGTCTAATACTATCTTCACCTCATTATATATCGAACATTTCTTTTTTTTTTTTTTTTTTTGATAGCTCATACTTAAAAGCCAAATAGATAAAATTTTAGTGTCTTCCATTAGAAAAAAGTTTTTATTTCCGTCTAAAATTTTTCGTTTATGTGTTTGAACCAGAGAAATGTTCTTAAGTGAGACAAAATATTTGAAGTGTTTATATTTTATTTTCGAATTTATATTTCATACGCATATCACGATAGTTGAATTTCCGAGCGAAAGTAGCTTATACTTGTGATTATCAATAAACAAATTTAGAAACGGGCCCTAAATTGAATCTTATGTGAACGCACACATTTAAACATTGCAATTTATATTCTTGTAAATATCCTTCCGCAATGTTCTCTAACGTGCTATGGAAGGACAAATAAAAACCACATTGAAAGAATATATGACACAGAATTAAGATTATCTATTTTAAAGTATAGTTGGAGTAGTCGCGTGGCGATAATCGTACGGTTCACATCGTACTGCGATCGGAGTGCGAAAATTTTTTTTTTTGTAATCTCAGCGAACACCATACTAACATACTATATCTTATCATAACCTGTTCTATAGTGCAAGATAGTATCATATAAGTGTCCGATTAATTATAAGTTTTAATACTGAAATAAGTGAATCTCGTCGAATAAAGAAAATGTAATAAGCATCTCGGCGCTCTGATTTCCAACCTAAGTATGTACACATCGCGTCTATATTAGCACCGTATAACATACAAGAGGGTACCACACCAACACTAATACAATCCAATCGGGTAGCACTGTCTACTCTCGCTCAGGGGAACTACACAGCAATTAAATGCAAAAGAAATAAATTGAGGTCTGATAGCGACTCAATTATGCCTAAGATAAAAAAAGCTAACGCTGTCAATGAACCTAAGTAATAGATTGCAAGTACTTTCTGATACCTCGAGAATGGAAACAGAAAGATACTATTATCCAGGAATCCGTGTCAGAACCAAAGCCATCTGCTGTATACCTGGTTTAAAAAACTTGAGGGCATGCTAGAAATAATAAGTAATAATATAAGCAATAAAGATTTTGCGTGCAAAATCATAAATTCAAAACCAAATGAAACTGAATCCCCTTAATAGCAAAACATATACAAATATAACTAAGAAGCTAAAAGAAGCTAAAGTGGACTTCCACACGTACCAAATGAAGAAAGACAAACATACAGAGTGGTATTTAGACATGTGCATCACTCAGTAGACATAGAAGAGATTAAAAATATTCTTGCTGAAAAGGACCACAAAGTAAAAAACATATACAATATAAAACATAAATTCACCAAAGAACAACCGCTTTCCCTCTATTATATAGACTTGAAACCTACTAATAGCAATAAGAAAATTTTTGATATACAATTTCTGCAAAATGCGAAGGTAAAGTTCGAATCACCGTAAAATTATCCAATGTAAACGATGTCAGAGATATGGACACAAGTCATATTGTTACAGATCATATAGCTGCGTGAAATGTGGACAAAATCATGACTCCACTACCTGCTCTAATAATACAGACACGCCTCCCAAGTGTGCCCTCTGCGAAAGTCAGCACCTAGCTAACTATAAAGATTGCGAAATTTATAAAGAAATAAGAAATCGCAAATATTCTCCTATCCGAGAAAGATCCGTAACGAAACAGCAACCTGAGCAACTGATAAATATAAGCTCACTTCCATCACCGATACAAACGGCAGGAAACCAACATACTGGAACAGTGACGTCGTAGCAGCAGAAATCCAACTATCTCCTATCAACAAGAATCACTCATCATGATTCAACAGAGTTTTGAAGACCTAAAAAAAATATTAGCCAAACAAGCGGAGCAATGTCAAACCTCATAAATCTACTGACAATCGTAATATCCAAACTTAAATGATCCGTGAATATAAAATTGTGACTTGGAACGCCAATGGGCTGGCTCAACGTAGCCAGAAACTAAAAGTGTTTTTCAACGAACATAATATGGACATCCTTTTGATATCTGAAACCCACTTCACAGAAAAAGTTATATCATTTACGACACGAAACACCCAAGTGGACGGGCTCACGGTGGCACAGCCGTTTAATTGTAAAAAATAAAATCAGATATGAAAATTCGAAATATGCTACGGAACGCATGCAATCAACTGGTATAACGATTGAAGATGGAAGAGGCCTTAACTGTTTCTGCAATATACTGTCCTCCTAATTATAGAATTACGTACGATATTTTTCAAAAATTCTTCTCGACTCTAGGTAATAGATACATAGTAGGAGGTCGCAGGGCACACTCAACGCAAAGCACACAGAATGGGGATCGAGACTTATCACCACAAGAGATAGAACACTCTACAGAGTCATACAAGATTTCGAACCCATTCCAACTGGGGAACCAACCTACTGGCCAACAGACAGGAACAAAATACCGGACCTATTAGACATGTTTATCAATAAAGGCATTACTCAAAAATGTTCAAGAAATTTCAAAACTGAATCGTGTCTTGAAATGTCCTTGGACTATACGACAGTCACAGTCACACTCTTGACTAACATTAAGACCAGAAATAAACCCTCCAGGTTACATAACTTCAAAATAAATTGGAACAAATCCCGAGCACTAGAAAATGGAAAAGTAATCCTAAATATTCCATTAAATCTCCGGATGATGTGGATAATGCGATTGAATATCTCAATACCTTATTGCAAGAATCGTCCTATGCTGCCACACTTGAATTGGTACCGTCAGAAGAAACAAAATTCCACCTAGCGACAAATATTAGAAAGCTTCACACCGAGAAAAGAAAATTAGAGTGAAAGAAAACGAAAGAACAGTGTGGCACAAGGTATCCGCAAGATAAAACGGAACTCAACAAAGTTGCAAGAAAGTTAAGTAAAATGCTACATGAATTGAAAAATGAAAATTTGAAAAATAAACTTAAACACTTACAGCAACAGATTCAACTAATTATTCACTATGGAAGATAACAAAACGTCTAAAGCAACCACAAGCAACGATACCCCTCAGAAAGCAAGATGGCAATTGAGCAAGGAGTGCCAAAGATAAGGCTTTAGCTTTTGCTGTTGCTTTAGCTATTGAACATATGAAGAGTCTTCACACCTCACCCTAGGTCGACAGATACAAACGACTATCAAATCTACGAATACTTAAACGCACCATTACACCATCCAACCAATTCAACACTTCTCTCCGAGTGAAATTGCAGAGCTAATTCATCGTAATCTGCATCCAAGAAAAGCCTCGGGTTACGGTCTGATAACAAGGAAACTCTTTAAGGAATTGCCTCGCAAAGGTGTCGTCATACTAACTAACATATTTAACGCCTCGGTCGCCCAAATAATTATCGTTCTAAAAATGGTAAAGGACCCAAACGAACTAACCTCGTATAGACTAATCAGTTTATTACTAATAACATCTAAAGTATCCGAGAAGCTGTTACTTAGTAGACTTAAACCGTTCATACCGTTCTTGATCAAAGAAAATGTTATTCCGGATTATCAGTTTAGATTTAGAGAGCACCATTCAACTACCGAATAAATACATCGCGTGGCCAATTTTGTCAGAACTAGCCTAAAGAACAAAAATTACTGTTCAGGAGCATTCCTTGATGTGAGCTAAGCTTTTGATAAGGTCTGACACATAAAATAAAAAATGTATAAAATAACCTGTTGTATAAAATAAAAGATAAACTACTTGATCATTATTATCAAATCATAAAATCTTATTTATCCGAGAGAGTATTTTTAATAAAATTTCAAGAAGAACTCCTCTTAATCCAATAGAAGCGGTCGTGCCTCAAGGTAGCGTACTCGATCCAATTTTATACACTATTTATACAGTTGACTTACCAACTACCTGCGATACTATTACCGCCACGTTTGCCGAAGGAGATCTCGTTTGCCTTGCATCCAATGAATGTCATGAAGAAGCTTCTCAGCAATTACAGGCGAACCTGGATTTGATAGAGCAATGGTGCAATAAATGGCGGATCATTTACTATCAGATCCAAGACATGTCTTCCGGTGAAATTCTATGGAAAAGAGATCCCGCAACGTGAGTGTGTAGCTAAGTACCTAGGTATTCACCTTGATAAACGTCTCACCTGGAAAAAACACATTTTTATCAAACGTAAACAGTTTAACCTTCTGACGAGCAAAATGTATTGGCTGCTACGGAAAAAAATCAAAGTTAACGCTAGAAAACAAAGTGCTCATTTATAAAGTAATAATAAAACCGATATGGACCTACAGGATACAATTATGCGGATTCGTCAGCAATTAACTTAGAGAAACTCCAAAGATTTCAGTCCAAAACACTAAAAATAATCGCAAACGCACCCTGGTACGTGACAAACGAGACACTCCATCAAGACCGTAGAATACAATCCGCAAAAAAAGAAGTCACGAGATTTAGTACGAACTAATGAACACACTAGAAATTCATTCGAATCTACAAGCTGTCAATCTTTTGGACAGCAAATACGCAGATTCAAGAGCATCACGTACTAGACTTATCTCGTTTTTCCAATAACATAAATCCATAGCAGACAGAGGAACACAGAAGTGTTACTCTCATTAAAAAAGCCTGAACATACAGCACATTTGCTTATAATCTGCTACAAGCAGACTGATTGCAAATATCCTCGGAAACATAAAAAAAAAGTATAGTTTGTTACATTCCTGTCACTGTTCTGTCCATGAGAATAAAACTCGATAAAATAGTTAAACTAATAATGATGATAGAATAAATGAATTTGTACGACTGTTCATATGTTCTTGGTAATCAGCTTGTTTTAACCTGATACAATTCTGAAATGCCAGATACTTGATAATTAAAAGTATAATTTTAATTATACATAACAAATAATTTTTTATTCAAATAAAAGTTATTTAAATAAAATAAAAAGTAATTTATTTCTATTTCCTGATTTTCAAGTAAAAAGTTTTTTATATGAGCTCGATAAATGTAATGAAATATTTGTGTTAATAATGTTTTTGGTTCTTATAAATTAATTTCTTACATATTAATTCTTTTTCTTAACAATCTCCACAGAAGAAACGATACATTAATATCACGGCAAAAGTTAAAGATACAATAAGCAAACAAAAGCGACAAACTATCATCGTCCAAACATCATCTGATATTCGATTGATTATCGCACTGTCTTCATCTTTTCAATGAAATCGCGTATTTCGATGCAGCGAAAAGAGGAAACAAAGAAAAAAGAAGACGTAAGTGATATTATCTTTTTTTGAATAATTGAAACTGTACTTGTAGAATTAATTTTATTATTTTAATTAATTCACTTTATTTATTCAAATAACAAATAATTATTTCCGTGTTTTATTTAAAATCTTAAATAATAAATAGTTTTATATTTAAACACCATATTTGTATTTAAAATTTATAATAATTGAATTAAATGAACAATAGTGAATAATGTATTTCATTGATCTTCTTTAATTCATTTTAATTCATTAGAACAACTATTATCAACGAATAATAGATGTATGTACATTTGAAAGTGAATTTAGACAAAATCTCATGATTTCGAGACTACTAGCTATTTAAGAAATCGGTGAAAACAAAAAATTGTGGAGAGAGAGGTTTGATTCGTGATGAAGAAGAAAAGCTCGAGGTTCATAAATAATTAATGAAGTGAATGAACAGTAAATAATTAATAAACTAGGATAGGAAGAATTAGGATAGGATAAAGACAAAACAGGAAAGAGTTGAATATCAGTGACTAATTCTTAAAATTATATTGGTATACAACAATAATAGTAATTAAATCAAAATTTATTCAAATAATGTTCTATATTGCACAATTTCATTATTTGGGTACAAAATAAATGAAGCAATATTTAGAAATGACATAAAATTTCAATAACATATGTATATTTGTTTTTTTCATGAAAGCTTCATGGAATTGATGTTTATGTTAAATAATAAAATTTTGTTATTATTATAATATTGATAAATGAACATTGTTTTAATAAAATTTTATTTAGACAAAGTTTTATAAGGAATGTTTTAGAAATTGGTTGATGATTATCTAATTTTTCATATTCAACATACTGCATAGCTATAATTACATTACTAAAAATTTAACAGAAGGTTGTTTATATAACGTAAGTAAATAAGAAAGTTAAATTTTGTGACGTTAAGTAGAGATCAATTACTTTAAAATAATTGAAAATAGTTGAAAATTTAATCAATTATTTTTAAAAATATTTTGTGAACTTTAAATTAGTATAGGTATAAAATTATTTTTTGTAATTTCCGTTACATGTATTATTAGGATTTTTATATTTTTAAAATAATATCATATTAAAGAGTTTTAATAAAAGAATCATTGTGGGATCGATACAAGAAAACATTGATGGAAAATATATAAGTGGTAAAAATGAAAAAATGTAGAATATGATGATTAATACAAAAAATGTCCATCTCAAATGCAGCAAATCTTATTTTGATCTTTCTCTCTAAAAATCATACTTACATTCTCTCTTTTTTTCCGCAAATCACATTATCAAATTACTTCATACGAACATTTGCATCCACTAAATTATTATGCATAAAATTGATGAATTCATAAAATACAGACAAAAAAAACGGAAAGCTAGTTGCGCATTATTGTACTCCACACATTAATTGTAAATTTATCCTTTTCTTCCTTTTTCAGAAACAATTCGATATATTAAAATGTGTTCATTTTATTCTAACATTGCATTGTAGCAATTTCACAATTTATTACAGCATTTCTAATGTTTTCATCCCAGCATTGACGATATTAACGAGCTTGCTTTATATTCATACTAGTTATGAAATAGAAACGTGACTTATATAAATCTTGCACAATATAAAATTATGATGAATTTGAATTTCATGAATTAGCGTTACTCAAATACGTTACATAATACTCAAATTATTTGACAATTAACTTTCTAACAAATCAACGAAATCCTCAATACAGAAAATTCGTAGAAAATTCGTTATATATTGTTTATATTGCGTGAAAAAAAATTGCTCAAGAAGAATTTGTCAGTGCGAAATACTAAAAAAAAAAATAAAGAAAGATATTAAAGAAAAAAACCGATATAAGTTATAAAATGATCTATTCCATGTATTTTCATTAAACAATTTCAATGAGAACTGCTATTAAGTATTCTTGATATTTTGCTCTGTTTGTTGTTCTTTTTTACAAAAGAGAAAAAAAAAAGAATTACATAAACTGAAACCGCATAAACAGAAAAATTATTTGTCGCGTAGAAGAAAACTCGTGTAAAAAAAGACTGCATAAATCAAAAGATAAGTGTACTACAATTAATTAATTTGATTATGATTTAATAATTAATTAAATAATATTCTTTAATTTTAAAAGTATGCTATACTGTATATATTAGATGAAATTAATTCGGTGTCTTTTCTAAATAAACTTGAGATAATGGTCTAAATACAAATCCAATTTAGTATTTCATCCTCCTGTTTTTTAATTCAATTGATCAATAAAATCAAAATCCAACGAAATCAAACAGATACAATTAATTAGGCATATCCGAGAACAACTTCCGGGTGCAGCATCCTTCTCTTTCTCTCGTTTCTATTTCCCCATTCATTTGCTTGATGTAAACGTCACGTCGTAAATACAACAGTATAACTCATCAAGGAAACAACTCGAATGTTCACGAAACGTTGAAAATCAATATCTTGCAGGGCGGTAGAATTGTAAAATCGTCAATTTTTTATTTAACAAGAATGGTGCAATAATTCAATTTCCTTATATATGCTATCGATTAATAGATCAATTAATTAAATAGAATATGCCATTTTCTGAGGAAATTATTTTATTTAAATATGATTAGAACACAGAACTCATTGCAAAAAGTGTATAAAGTTAACTGAAAGCACGAAAAGTTTTTACAGAGTCTTATAATGAGACTTTTTCGATATCGAAGTAGTTAAATAGAATAGTTAAACAAAATTAAATAACATGAAATAAAATTCATTCTGATCAGCGCAATATTTTTTTATATACAAGTATTAAAGCTATTCTAAAAACTATAGTGTTATAAAATAAATATTTAAGTTACTGAAGTTTAAATTTGAAATACATTCTAACATAAATATTTATTTCATAGTATTTCTTCCAAAAATATAAATTTATGTCCTTCGATTTGACCTGAAATTCTTTTTAAAAATCAAGTGTGCAACAAAAATAAAATTCATGTTGATAAAAAATAACCAAAGCACTTCCTGAAGATTACTTTTCTCTTTAACGTAATGAAATTTATCTCTTTAAGTATGATCAAAATCTACGTTTTTCACATGTTCATTCTGTTACAAATACCGATTTTTCGATATTTTCTCAATAACACATTTTTGTAACTTCTCAAAAAAAATTGATGTTTCATAACACGTAAAGCGAAATTCTTTTCATTTGTATCCTTCTAATTTTCTTTCTATTTTGTCGAAATATTATTATTTAACATATTTTAATATATTCTCATTTTTTATAATAAAAAGAACAAATATTAATTTAAGCAAATAAATATACAGAATGTTTCTTCATTCCTGTTGTCAGAAATAATCTTACATTTTAATAAATAAATAAAGAAAAAATAAATAAACAAACAGAAAATAATTTTATCTGCTAAATATTGTATTATATTGTGTTCTATAAACGCATAAAAATACTGAATTTTTGTACAAATATATAATATATAATAATTTTAAACTTTAAAAAAATTCGTAATCTACTTGTTAGTGTAATACGTTTATTTTCGGTCTTACAGCCATGAAAAGGATTCATTTAAATTTTTAATATAGAATTTATATATTGACAGAAGATGCTTTATTCTAATTGATTTCTAACATATATAATATATATAACTAGAACATATATTATATAATTTCTTTAAAAAATAACTAGTTTCTATTTCTATGTACATATTTCATATGAGTATCTTACTCTTTTTATAATGTATTGATCCGTAGTGCAGGTTTCTTTTCTTTTCCGTTTTCCTTAACCAGATCTGTCAAATTTGCGTAAACCAATCGTGACTCGTACCTGTCTTTGAGAACCATAGAAAAAGAGCTTCTTCCTTTTGTATAAACCCCACTATCACCTTCTTTTTACAGATAGAATTTGGAAATCCGCGGTGAGGGTGTTGCGTCTATGTTTGCTTGCTAAATGTTACTATACGACTATTTTACTCACTGACTATTTCACTGGCCGCTGTGTACTGTTGTTGCGTTGTGTAGTGCTGTTTGTTATATGCTGTTTTACTGAGAGTAGCGGCGTTTTTACTTTTTTTTTTTTTTGCCTTAACCTGTGTTGCCTTCTAACCTGGGACGGTGTTACCTTATTACCTGCATTTAGCATGATAGATTTGTTTATTATTATTTATTTACCCATATTTATTGTTTAGCTTGATTTGTGTTTGAGGTGGCAGAAAAATTTTCAAGAAACCTGCTTCTCCTGTTGAATTTATCTTATGAGCAGTGCATTAGTCTGTAGGTGTCAATTGCACGTGTTTGGTAGTTCAGTTTTTATATTGAATTGCATGTTGTTGATGTCATAGTTTCCGATATTTCTAATTATCGAATATTATTGTTTAGTGTTGTAGGCTGATTGTGAGTTCCTGATATGTTCTCGGATGATCTGTATGTTGGCTGCGTGGTGTAGTTCTCTGATTGGCGTGTCATATATTTTATTCAAATAATGCAGAGAAATTTGTTCTATATATTTTTGTATCTTATCAACGTAAGTTTTGGCTGTTGCCACCCAGATTTGGTATCCATGCATAATGACTGGCTTGACATATACTTTATTGTGATTGAGTTTGATGGAGATTTTTAGTTTACTGCTTTTGGATAGGACAGAATAAGGTTTCTTAGTGCGGGATAGGCTAGGTTCGTTCTTTTTGTTATTACCGAAGCCCAGGTTATTTTCGAGTCTAAGATGACTTCGAGATATTTGACTTTAGGGATCCACGTTCTATTACTTTTATGTGGTTCGTGCGTTTTTTCAGTAAATGTGATGGCTGGAGTTTTCGTGGGGTTGAGTAAGCTTCCAGTTATGGAAGTAAACCTGAAATTTATCCAGGTAGTCCTGTATGTATTTAATATTTTTTATGGCTTCAAGAGGAGGCGAAAATAACAGTGTTATGTGTATATATCGCCATATCCGTATTCTTTGATTTAGGTATGGCGTTTATATACATATATGATGAAAAGGAGGGGACCAAGTATGGAACCTTACGAAAATTCTGCAGGTATCTGTATCGTGGATGACGCACTATTGACGGTTACATAGAATCTTCTGCTCTTGAGGTAACTGGTGATTATGGTGAGTATGGTAATTAGTGTTTGGGTGCATATCTGCTGCAATTTGATGACCAGGGCGCTATGCCAAACTAAATCGAAACCCTTCTCTATATCTAATAAAATAAGCTATGTTAATCTGTTTTCGTTATATTATGTGTTCTTTAATTCGCTGTTGGATGCAGGAGTGATTTTGCCTAAATCTAAACTGCTGTGAAATTATGATATTTGAGTTTTGATATTTGAGGTAGAGGTGTATGATTCTCTCAAGGATTTTTTCTAGATTATTCAGCAAGCTTGTAACTTGAAGGCCCTTCACATACGTTGAAACATGCGACGTTGCATGCATCGACTTCTAGGTTTCATAAAATCTGCATCAGAGTCAGTTTGTCGATTCTTCAATTTTTTGTGTGACGCTAATGTTGAAACACGTGTTTTAAAATGTCAGATCATCTTCCAGCTCCAATATTACTGTTAGCAATAGGAAATTTATTGAAGGTTTTGAATAAAATTCGCCCAAAAATTGAAAAAAGAAATACAGTCATGAGAAATGCAGTTAGTGCAGCACTAAGGTTTTTGCAACTGGAAAGAATTACAAAGATTAATTAACTGATGTCCGTTTAAACATCTCAAATCAAATGCGCTTCTTTCTGTCATATTATTCCTCGAATATTCGTGCAATTAAATTCTTATTTTGTCTCCATTTTGTAAGCATAATTGAGTCTCCCTCTCTATAATTGAGTTTCGCTCGGAGTCTTCACTCACCAGCTAAATCGTGATTCTGATACTTATATCAAGACCATTGGAAGGCGAGAAAACGACATTGTTTCGTTTGCAGTTCTTTCGGAAAATTGGTAACTAGCTGCAGCTAATCGAATTCGATTTTTTCTTCAAGTTGCCTAGGACGTACAAGACTTTGTTATTATATTATCTAGACGGTGCTGTATAAATGATTTGTACGTGGTAAGGTCTTGGACACAGCTCGAATTGCCGTGGCGCACACTTGGCTAGAATTTTCGTTACGTTTTAACGATTTTATATGTATATAAATAAAAGAAGAATAATAATTATAAAACATAAGTTTTAACACTTTATTCTTTCTTGTTTAATATAAAATAAACTGTTATATTAAATAACTAACTATACTGAACATATTGCTTTTAATTTTATTACATTTTATTTACAGCATTATTCCATTCGCTTTATAAATTTCAATTATAAGCATAATTTGTGTATATTCAATATTATTCGATTTTGCTCATAATTTCAAAATTAAAAGTTTTATCTATATATGATTGTTTGAAATTAAACTAATTTAAAAATATAGTAAATAGAGTATGAAACAAACAATTTGTCGAATTTGTTTGATAAATTTGTTTATAAAATTAATGAAACAGTGATTAAACAAACATGAAATATATTATATTGTTTATTATTAAATTTATTATTGTTATTTGTTATAAATATTTATAACAAATTTCATTGCGATATCTTTTATGAGTCAAAAGTTATTCAAAAATATCACAAAAATTCTCGATCCGGCTCGTTGTGTTACAACAAATGTAGCAATGAGAATAGCGAAATCCAAAACGGACTTTCAACTAATACTAGAAGCCTCATTCCTGCATCAGTGATATTTGCTTCTGATGCCGGTTCACCGATGCCGAGCTACATACATACGTTGCAACGTGCCTAAACCTAAAAGTCGATGCGTACATCATCGTATGTTTCAACGTGGGGGCCTTAACGGAGGTGGCAGGTTTGCCAGGCTTGGGTATTAGTGTTACTTATGCTATTCTCCAATCCATGAGATAATATGCAAATTTCACGCTAGCTTTATAGATGTAGTAGATTTGGATAATAGATTTTTAAGCTTGGTGATTCGGTCCGGGAACTTTATAGTTGAGGAGATTTTTGATAACATTTACGACTATTTGACGAGTGCATTTTATTGCATGTGAGGGATGTTCGTTATGTGAGCTGCTTTTTGTTCAATCTCTTTTTTTATAGAGGACCAAGTGCTGTGTGCGTAGTGATGAATGTATCCGAAGGTTCGGGCCTGACTTGCTGCTTTCTCTTCATCTGAAAAGCAGTTTGTTAAGTGTATTTTGTAAAACTGGTAAGCAAGTTTTTGTCTTACCACTTAGTTTGTACGTCTGCTATAGTGCATGGTTAGTGTCTTGATCTTTTTTACAAAACTCACTTTTCCTCTTCCATTTATTAGTATCCACTCCATATTTCTGCGTTTTCTCATCTCGTTCTTTGGATCATATTTTGGTTATCTGTCTTTCCTACTTTCTCTTAATATTTTGACAATATATCTGTTCTTATTTCTTTGTATCTTATGTTAACTGTCTGCTTTATTGTATTTAACATTTTCAACATTTCTTGTCCTACCCTTTGCTGTTTAAGTAAAAAATGGCATTTCTTCTTATATACTGCTCTTTCCACTGCTGTTTTATTGGATTCTCTCTTTTTTTTATACATTCTTGTAGTCTATTTACTATAATAACTATATTGAAATTTTATTAATAATTCAAATAATAACATTAAATCAGTCTCTACTTCCGTTCTTTAGAAGCATTACATTTTTATTCAACATACATTCAACATCATCATTTTTTCTTTGTAATTTTATCAATAGTCATATTATTTATCTAAAGATCAAGATTTCAAATTTAACGTACTATCAGAACTGGGGACTACAAAATCATATTTTATTCGAACGAATAACGAATAACGTCAAATACTGTCAAATTTATTCGTAAATAATGAATAACGATTTTATTCGAGGAAAAATTATTCGTTATCCACGAATAATGATTTTATCCGAAAAAACTTATTCGAAAACACAGTTGGGCATTATTCGAATAATATTTCGAATAGATTTTTCGAATAAAATTTTATTTGTGTTATAGTTTAAACAAATTCTGCGAAGAAAATTTTCTTTTTTTCTCAATTTCGATTTATTTAATAAATTTGCTTTACTTTTAATACTTAATAAAGTGGAATCCACTTCAACCGATCAACATTTATAAACAAATGATAACGTAGAACTTGTACTACAATATTTTACAAATAATTGAAGTGATTACACACCTCTAAACGCCTATATCCCATAATTAAAAACGTTTTTTTGAAATATAACACTCCTTTACCTATCTTCTCTTCCAATAGAGCGTTTGTTTTTCATTTGCAACGATAATAAACTCGCCTAAAGCAAACAGATTAACCAACAAAATGTTCGAACAAAAAATTGTATTAAAAGCAAATTTACTAAATAAATGTTAATAATGTTATTCAAATAAAATTTTATTCGAATAATGACCAACTCTGCATACTATCATTCCTTGTGTAAATTATATTGATCCATGATGAGCTCTCAAAAGCATTATTAACCTTACACGATAATAGCAGAAAGCCTTTAAATATTTATAAAAACTTGAGAATATAATATAATATTAATAAAAACTTGAGAATACAACATATAGAATAATTGGGAGCGTTTGAAACGGCTCTGAAATAACGCATAAAAACATGTAAAATATTTTGCAAGCATCATAAAAAATAATTGAACACATAGTTGATTTGAAAATTTTAAATCTAAATATTTTGAAAACAACCTTATTTCTTATTCGTTGGGCGTCTTTTAACAGTATTTAAAAGAAGTATTTTATATTTTGCTTCGCACATTCTTATTTTATGGAAGAATGAAATTTTTGGTCAAAATTCGTATTAAAGGTAAACTTAATAATTCACTATAATAGTTTTATTATAATGCAGAAGAGAAAGTTAAGTAATATTTGCTTAAATTATCTTGGAAAAAAGCTTCCAAAAAACGCCAAAATTTGATTTTAAAATACATAATTTATTACTAGACTGCAGATGCAAATGCATATTTTTATAAAAAGAAAATAAAAAGGTAAAAGTTGGATAGAAATTTATTACGTCGCTTACACATATTAAAATTTTTTTTTACTTTACGTATTTTGCATAATTCATGTTTTACATGTTAATGTTTATATTATATGTCTTTGAATGCGGTTGAATGACCAACCCAAACAATATTGGATCTATGCAAATAATGACAACGAACTAGCAACAGTCCACATAAAAGTGGACTGTGAATAGTTAGTCATAAGGGCAAGATCCAGTACTTGGTCTATGCTCCTTCCCCTTCCACTTGAGGATGATAATCAAATATATATAGAGAGAGGCAGACAGAAGATCACAGAATAGCGTAGTATAGCTGAGTTTAGCATAAAACATTCTATATCATTCTATATCATCCTATATCATACACGACCATGAACAAGGAATAAACTCTTCAAAATTATAAGCGTGTTGACTCCATTACACGGAATCCAACATAAAACTGGTGTCCGAAGTGTGGGATTGGTCTTACGTTCATCAACCTCGTCGAACTCCTGATTTAAGAATTTCCAGCGCGAGTTGTGAATTGCAAGTCGACCATATAAACCCAAGAGAAGAGGAAACACATTCCCAAGGCTATCGTGGTAAGTGTTGAATTCTATTAAGATCTTCTTGTCTCCTTCTTTCCAAAAATTTTTTCCTAAGACCCTTCTATCTCCTTTATATCGTACAATGACTACTGTTCCAAGTACGAGCACAAACATGCCTTCTCAAGTTGCAACTCCGCAACTTTCCCTAGAATTTTTGATTAAATTATTGCCAGAATCTTTCGACGGCGACCAATATAAACTATGCAGTTTCATAAAACAGGTCGACGCCTTCTTTGAACTAGCTCAACCGTCACAAACTGTTCCACTATTATTATACGTAAAAAATAAACTCACCGTAAGGGCACGCGATCAGATAGATATTCATTGCAACCTAAATACATGGGAAGAAATTTCCGAATTGTTAATTGCGCTTTATCAAGACCGGAAATCACTCGATCAGTTGTTAGAAGAACTAAGTTCTATAAGACAAGGACCACAGGAAAACGTATCACAGTATTATCAGAGGTTGGAAGATTTAAATTCTAAAGTATTAGGCGCGATTCATAATTCCGATTGTAGAAACATTAAGTGGACAATTACTCATGATAAATAAGTCGATATTGCTTACATTTTGGTCATACCACAGAAGAATGTAGAAAACGTCAGTATAATAATGCTAATCAACTAAGACCAAATCAACAAGCAAGACCCTTAAACCCAGATAAAGTTAGACAGCCAGAATACCGCACGACTAACCAAGAACAAGATAACAACACTAGAACCGTAAATTTTCATCAGTCAGATTTTCCAGTAGCCTCCCAATTCTCGAATCCTCCAATTTCCTTAGAACAGTCTATAGAAGAATTTTGTAGAATAGAAACAACTGTTCAACAATCTCAAAATGTTACAATGATTACTAGTGATACTAAATCCGATGAACAAAGCGTAGAAAACTCCGGTAAATTCGAAATAGATGTTCATCCATTAGTAAATGTTGCTGTAATTGCGATTAATGACACTGTAGCGGCTAGCAGATGTCGGAGAGATGTTTTCTCAGATAAGAAGTTAGGAGAATTTACGACTCACGTGGCGCCTGTGCTATTGAATTGCGAAGACCAAGTTTAGTTTTCACAGTGCGTAAGACCAAACGTTCGCACTTATAGTTTATAGAATTTCGGCCTACAATAGCATCTCTGCGAAGCGTCGTAAACTCTAGGTCCTAAGGGCCACCCAGATCGTCATCTGGAAAACATTTGAAGAAAGCGAGGCCTAGAGGAGATCCTCCTACATCGCCACAATTCCGGGAAATCGGCCTCAGCGAAATTGCAGCCCCACTCTCAGGAAAAGGGCGTCACGAACGCAAGGAGTAGGCGGCGCAATTTCGTGACAACCTAATTTGCCTAAAGCAAAAATCGAGTCGGCCAATTAGGGATGTCCGAAACGGGGACCGAGTTTTCCTCGCAGCAAAAAAAGCGACGAGCTCGAGAGAGAGTTTGGTGCAGTTCAGCGAATAGAGGCGAGTTCAGGAAAACTTCGGGAAAGAGACGCACGGATAAGTCTCGCGACGTACATCAGCGAAGCGCTACATGTTCACCGCGTCTTCCGCGTCCTTCGCGCCTCAGTGTATGTCGCTAAGAAATAAAGTAATAGATACACCATCCGTTGTCAATCAGAATTAACCTGCATCCTCACACCCGAACATCCCCAAAATTGGTGACCCCGACGTGATCAGTGAGAAGTGCGTAATTCAAAGGACATAATGGCAAACCGAAGTGCAACGCGCGCCGGCACCGCCGCGGAACCGACAAACGCGGGGCATAGAGACTTACATATTCGAGCACCGTTATTTTGGTCGGAAAAACCAGATCTATGGTTTAAACAATTGGATATCCACTTCGAGGCTAATGACGTGACGTCGGACCAAGCAAAATTCAATTTCGCGCTCGCGCATATAGAGGCCACGAACGCAGGCGAAATCGCCGATCTGATCAGCAATCCGCCCGACAAAGACCGATATGAGACGCTGAGGACGGAGATGGTACGCCGCCTCAGCGCGACGCGCAGTAATAAAATGCAGCAATTACTCGAGCGGGAAGAAATGGGTGACAGAACACCGTCGCAGTTTCTTCGACGTATGCGGACATTGGCAAGCGAGTCCGTCACGGACGACTTCCTTAAAACTATGTGGCTGAGCCGTTTACCACAAGCAGTGCGGATAGTCGTAAGCGTATTAGATATTTCGTTGGACCAGTTAGCCGCCGCAGCAGATAAAGTAAATGAAACTATGCCGAAAGCCGCGGTCCCCTGCGCGAGCATCGACCGAGCCCAAGAAAAAGTGCTGCAGATCGCTACCACCTCCAGGGATCTGGAAATGGAGGAAATGGACGTCGACAGTGGCGAGAATTCAGCAGCCAAATGATGGAGATTACCAAAACATTCGCTCGAACCTCGTTACGGCAAACAACGAGAGCCAGATCCAAGAGCCGTGAACGGAGAAGGTCAAAGTCACCAGCAGTGAGCAGCCACTGCTGGTACCATCGAACCTTTGGTGACCGATCAACCAAGTGTAAGCCTCCCTGCAATTATCCGTCGGGAAATGGGGAGTCCCGACACTAAAAGCGGCGCATAGTGAAGGGCCAAGGACGAGCCGCCTCTTCGTCACTGATCGCGTGACGAAGACAGAATTTTTAGTCGACACCGAGTCGAACCTGTGCGTGCTACCGTGCGCGTGTATCAAGGGTCGAACTAAGAGATCGGCATACGAAATGTATGCAGCAAACGGGACGACCATAAGCACCTATGGCATTAAGACACTACGACTCGACCTTGGACTTCACGTGGAAGTTCATCATCGCCGACGTGGCGAAACCCATCGTAGGAGCGGATCTCCTAAACCACTTCGGACTGCTCGTCGACCTCCGACGCTGCCAGCTACTAGATAGGACGACATCGCTGATTTCGACCGGAAGGATCGCCGCCGGAGAGCCGGATTCAGTGAGGACTATAGTGAGCGACTCATCGTATCATCAACTCCTCGCTAAGCACCCGGACCTCACGAGACCGACAGCGATCCCGCACAAGGTAAAGCACGATGTCGTCCATTATATAAACACTACGCCCGGTCCGCCGATTCACTGTCGATCGCGTAGGTTAAGCGCCGAAATGTACAAAATCGCGAATACAGAATTCAGCGAGTTAATGAATCAGGGACACATCCGCCCTTCCAAGAGCCAGTGGGCCTCTGCCCTACACAGAAGAAGGACCACGGATGGCGACCCTGTGGCGATTATCGAGCGCTGAACGCGCGTACAATACCTGACCGATACCCGATTCCGCATATCGAGGACTTTTCGCGAATGCTCTCCGGGAAGAAAATATTCTCGACCATCGACCTGGTGCGCGCTTACCACCAGATACCGGTCTATCCTGGGGACGTACCAAAAACCGCGATTACGACACCTTTCGGTTTATACGAATACACCGCAATGCCGTTCGGATTAAGCAATGCTGCGCAGACTTTCCAGAGATTCATCGATACCGTCTTAAGGGGGCTCAAATTTTGCTACGCGTACCTAGATGATATTCTAGTCGCCTCCCAAGACGAGGAAGAACATCGCGAACACCTGGAACAGCTGTTTGCACGGCTTGATCAGTACGGCGTGGCAGTTAATCCGACCAAGTGCGTATTCGCGAAAAATGAAATAAGATTTCTGGGGTAGACGAACATGGAACGAACCCGCTCGCCGAAAAGGTTAAAGCGATTTTAAATTTCCCGAAGCCGGATACCGTAAGGCAACTTAGTAGATTCTTGGGTATGAGGAACTTCTACAGAAGATTCATACCCAGGGCCGCGAACCTGCAAGCTCCGCTGAACCAGCTTTTAAAGGGTCGGAAGTTGAAACGTAATGCTCCGATCCAATGGTTCGCCGAAGCGGACACAGCATTTCAAGCGCTGAAAGACGCGCTATCAAACGCTGCGTTGTTAGCGCATCCATCGAATCGTGCAAATCTCGTGATTATGATGGATGCATCCGATTTCGCGTTAGGAGCAACTCTCCAACAACAGGAGGAAGGTGCGTGGCGACCACTAACCTTCTTCACAAAGTCTTTGTCGTCGGCACAGCGTAAATACAGCGCCTACGACAGAGAGTTGCTCGCCGTTTATTCCGCGATCAAACACGCGGTGGAGGGACGATCGTTTGCTGTGTACATGGATCACAAGCCGTTAATATTCGCCTTCCAACAAAAACCAGGAAAGAGTACCCTACGACAGTTCCGATATCTGGACTTTATCAGTCAGTTTACCACCGATATACGACATATCAGCGGGAAGGCAGACGAAGTGGCAGACGCCCTATCTCGCGTAAAGCAGTGACCGCGGCACTAGATTATAATCGTCTAGCCGAGTCACAAAGTTCGGACGAGGAGTTAAAACAATTCCTCACCGCGTCTGGCACTTCGCTTCAACTCAAAAAGATCAAACCCATAGGCAGCGATACCGCCGTGTACTGCGACGTATCAACTGACGCATGCAGGCCGTACATAACACCTGCATATCGCAGACAGGCATTTCAAGCGGTACATGGTATAGCGCACCCGGGAATAAAAACGACAGTCAGACTGGTTAAGCAACGCTTCGTCTGGCCGTCGATCGACCGCGATTGTAGGAAATGGGCACTAAGCTGCGTACAATGTCAACGTGCAAAGGTAAGCAGGCATGTGATAAGCCCTACCGCGAACTTTTCGCCCCCGTCTGCTAGGTTCGAGCATGTGCATATCGACCTAGTGGGCCCGCTACCAAGTTCGGAAGGGAAAAGATACTGCCTCACTTGCGTAGACAGGTACACGCGCTGGCCCGAAGCTTTCCCAATCGCAAATATCGAAGCAGAAACGGTCGCGAAAACTTTCATAAAAGGTTGGATATCCCGATTCGACACGCCTGCCCGCGTCACCACCGACCAAGGCAGACAGTTCGAGTCGAAACTATTCAATGAAATCAGCGCAATGCTCGGGACACAACATTTACGAACGACAGCATACCACCCGGCCGCGAACGGCATGGTGGAACGGTTTCACCGGCAATTAAAAGCCGCGATAAAGTGTCACGCCAACGATCGTTGGACAGAAATCCTCCCAACGGTCCTCCTTGGCATAAGAGCAGCGCATCGCGAAGATCTGCGCGCATCCTTCGCGGAATTAGTTTACGGCCAGACGATACGTTTACCGGCTGACTTCTTCGCAGAGAGCAAAGCGAACGACGGGAATAGCATAGAACCGGCCGACATGGTTAGGCAGCTAAGGGCGACTTTTAATAAAATCCGACCTACGGATGGATCACGACACGGAACGTGAAAAACGTTCCTGTTCAGAGACTTAAACACGGGATCGCACGTATTCATACGCGTTGACCAACTAAAAACCCCACTGCAAAACCCGTACGAAGGCCCGTTCCCAGTTGTTTCCCGAAACGAAAACACGTATGTAGTCAGGGTAAGAGGAAAAGACACACACGTGTCTATTGAACGCCTCAAACCTGCCTACATACTCGACAAAAACAATAACCACCGGTATGACGACATTCACGAAGAAGTACGTCCGTGCATAATGCGCGAACCCGCGATTCGAGATACGTAAGTGTACACGCGATCAGGACGTCGTGTCAGGTTCCCAGACCGCCTTCAGGTTCGCTGGTGAAGCAAATATAAAATTTTTGTAAATAATTGTATATAGTAGTATTAAGATTAGATTAGTAGCGTTTACACTGGCAAGGGGGTGATGTAGCGGCTAGCAGATGTCGGAGAGAAGATGTTTTCTCAGATAAGAAGTTAGCAGAATTTACGACTCACGTGGCGCCTGTGCTATTGAATTGCGAAGGCCAGGTTTAGTTTTCACAGTGCGTAAGACCAAACGTCCGCACTTATAGTTTATAGAATTTCGGCCTACAATAGCATCTCTGCGAAGCGTCGTAAATTCTAGGTCCTAAGGGCCACCCAGATCGTCATCTGGAAAACATTTGAAGAAAGGAGACTCTGCTACATCGCCACAATTCCGGGAAATCGGCCTCGGCGAGATTGCAGCCCTACTCTCAGGAAAAGCGCGTCACGAACGCAAGGAGTAGGCGGCGCAATTTCGTAACAACCTAATTGGCTAAAGCAAAAATCGAGTCGGCCAATTAGAGATGTCCGAAACGGGGACCGAGTTTTCCTCGCAGCAAAAAAGCGACGAGCTCGAGAGAGAGTTCGGTGCAGTTCAGCGAGTAGAGGCGAGTTCAGGAAAAAAGTAAACTTCGGGAAAGAGACGCACGGATAAATCTCGCGACGTGTACATCAGCGAAGCGCTACGTGTTCACTGCGTCTTCCGCGTCCTTCGCGCTTCAGTCGCTAAGAAATAAAGTAATAGATACACCATACGCCGTTGTCAATCAGAATTAACCTGCATCCTCACACCCGAACATCCCCAAAACACTAAATCGGATAAAGACAATGTTAAAAGTTCGGATCAAATTCAAATAAAAAATATTCAGTCTTCTCAAAATGTTACAATGATTGCGACTAATGATACTAAATCAGATGAACAAAGAAAACTCTGGTAAATTCGAAATAGATGTTCATCCATTGGTAAATGTTGCTATAATTGCGATTAATGACACTAACTCTAATAAAGATAATGTTAAAAGTTCGGATCAAATTGAAATCGAAGATATTCAGTCTCCTCAAAATGTTAAAATAATTGCGATTAGTGATGCTAAATTAAATAAACAAAGCGCAGAAAATTCTGATAAAGTTGAAACGGAAGATGTTCAGTTATTAGCAAGTATTGCCATAATCGAGATTAATAACACTAAATCTGATGGAGAAAATATTGTTAGTTCTGATCAAATTGAAACAAAAGATATACAGTCTCCACAAAATGTTACAATAACTGCAACTACTGATGTTACAACTAATGCTAAATCAAATAATGCAGAAAACTCTGATTAAAATTGAAAATTAATATAGATAGTTTCTCATTATTAGAAAGTATTGAAACTCGTATAAAAAATTTGGAATTACAAACAGATAGGTACGAATATTTACATTTTGTCTTGTTCGGTCATAACACATCAATCGAAATAACTAATTTAATACCAAACTTCAAAGGACCCTATAAAAAAAAAAGAGACAGAGAGAAAGTGAGAGAAAATATTTCTAAACAAACCAGTAAAAATTCAAGTAGGTACGCGAAAAAAAAGGTATCAATACATTATTAAACGACGAATACACTATTCACGAATACACGACAACAAACAAACACAGACTTTACTAAGATCTCAAATTCAAGTGATTTCCAGCATGATAAGAAATTTTAATAATTCGGTCAATATGACTTAATTTCGCTTCAAATACAAATAATACTAATAGTATATTTTCTTATAAATCTCAACCTAAACCTTTCCTATTGCTATCTGAATTCAAAACCTACTCCACCTTCATCAGAGATCTGTCGAATTGTATTATTGTATGCGGATCAACATTCCATTGCCGCGGAGTACACATCAGCAAGAGGACCGATGAACTTATGTGTGAAACGCAACTTCTACTTCCACAACTCACCCATCTACCGAAAGACTGCAGAACGAAGACCTTTCAAGCAGAAGTGGAAACCTGGAAATACCTTAAAATAATCAATACCTACTTAAAAGTAACCAATGGATATATATACTTCAAAAGCCGATCACAGTCACAATAATTTGCAAGAACCTTCCCAATCATTTGGAGGATATTGTATTGCATCAGACCGGGATTCTTCAGCTGGAGCCATCGTGCAAGGGCTACTCGGACTTCTTTGTGCTAGAGACAACCAGCAGTACGAGCCGGAACATATCACACTATGTTCCAAAGCTTGACATCACTACCGATGATTGCTGCCTCCTAACACGAAGATTCAATAAAACAGTTGCAGTTCAACTAGCTCCGATCCAGCTAACGACCACAGATCTGTCCGAACTTGGATACGCCAACAGAAAACTAGACGAATTCAACGAAATAGTAACCGACCAATTAAACAAACCATTCATAATACGACACACTAAATGGTATACAATAATATTATCTGTTATTGGAGCTATACTATTTATCGTAATATGGTTAAATTGTTGCCATTGGTGCGGTTGTCTAAAATTTTTGAGGCGTATATTCTGTTTTACGAAGAATCCACATAACAGCGATACCATCCCTCCAATTATCAAGAACTTCGTTAATTGTAATTTCAACTCCGATATGCACTCCGAACACAATAGCCATAGCCAAGAGCTCGTGCCCTACAACCGAAATCAAAGTATTACTCAAGAGAAAAGCACAATTCAAGAAGAAGAAGAAGAAATTCCTCAATCAGCAAAAACCCGGGGGAGAACCTGGACACGCAGAAGCACCACACCGTTATAATTTATGTCTTCCAAATTGTATCGATACACTGAATATCTTTTATACTATATTTACCATACATCACTCATTATTCACCATATATTATTCATTGTATATATACATATAATATATATATATATATTATTCACTATATATTGTATTAATTGTAAAAACATTTTACCTTTGTAGTATTGTAATATTGTATTCTGAAACGTATCTAAATACTATTGAAGATTCTATCTTACGTTATCATCTTCAATCTTCAGGGGGAAGGTGTTGGATGACCAACCCATACAATATTGGATCTATGCAAATAATGACAACGAACTAGCAACAGTCTACATAAAAGTGGACTGTGAATAGTTAGTCATAAGGGCAAGATCCAGTACTTGGTCATCTATGCTTTTTTCCCTTCCACTTGAGGATGATAACCAAATATATATAGAGAGAGATAGACAGAAGATCACAGAATAGCATAGTATATCTGAGCTTAGCATAAAACATTCTATATCGTTCTATATCATCCTACATCATACACGACCACGAACAAGGAATAAACTCTTCAAAATTATAAATGTGTTGACTCCACTACACGGAATCCAACATTTATATATATTGGAAATGCCGGTAGATCGATATAGATAGCTTGAAACGAGAAAAATAAGATAATTCGGAAAAAGAGGAAGAGCCGGAGAAAAAGAGTGCGGGATTTCGAAAAACGAAGTGGGGAAGATAGTGAGATAGTGTGGGCAAGGGTGGGTGGATAGTAATAAACAAAAAAAAGGGCAGGAAGTTAAACTAAGAACGGTAGAGGTTAGAAAGCATCGATATGAGGTCCAGTGACAGAAGCGACACCGATGAGACTGATAGGAAGATGTTGAAAACATCAACAAGAGCAATGGGCAGTAAAGTAGAAAACGAAAACGACTCTAGACTTTGTACAGGGCAGATTATTTATAAGGAAATAGTGGAATGTCAGCAAGAAAGGAAAATTCAAATCAAATTCGTTATTTGATTATATCGGACTGCCGCAATCAATTAAGTTACCGTGTAATAGCAAAAAAATTCGGTGTTTCCAAAAGTGCGGTAGAAAAAATTTATAAAAAATATTCAGTACACAAAACTGTTGAAAATTTAAATGGTAGCGGACGTAAACGTTGTACCACCCAAAGAAAATCATTGAATTCGTAAATGTCGACAAAATCCAAGAATCGCATCGCGAAATATTGTAGAAACGTTAGAATTAAATGTATTATCAAAAACAGTACGACGTAGATTGCAGGAGTTGAGATTAAGATACTATAAAATCAAATGTAAGTCATACATTAATCAAACTAATATGAAGAAACGTTTAGCTTTTGCTAAAAAATATGTAAATATGCCAAAATCATTCTGGAAAAAAATAATATGGAGTGACGAAAGCAAATTTGAATTGCAACAATTAAAAAAAAAGTATTATGTGTGGAGAAAAAGATATGAAACATACAAAAAGCCATTCATTACGCCAACTGTCAAATTTGGAAGAGGGTCATTAGTGTTATGGGGGTGTTTTTCATAGAATGGAGTTGGTACTTTGGTACAAATTGAAGGAATAATGAATGCTGACAAGTACATTGAAATAATATGCGAAAACTTAGAAGAGGCAGTTCTAAAAATGATCTCGAAGAAAAATTTATTTTGCAGCAGGACAATGATCTGAAGCACACTGCTAAAAAGACCAATAAATTTTTTGAGGATTCAAACATTAAATTGTTGGAATGGCCAGCACAAAGTCCGGACTTGAATCTAATAGAAAATTTATGGAGTATATTGGACTCAAAAGTGCCATTAGAAAAGCGAAAGAACAAGAACGATCGTTTTAAAAATTTGCAATTAGCATTGATAATCGATAAAAATATCGATAAAAATTGCATTGAAAATCTGATAAATAGCATTCCATGACGTTTAGAAGCAATTATTAAAGCAAAGGGTGGACACACTAAATATTAATTTTATTTTTCCCATATATTTTATTACATGTCCACTTATTTTTGTCCTTCGAAAATCAGCTAAGTTTTTCTTTAAGTATATCTTATTTCAATACAAATGTAAATATTAATTTCAATTCATTAAATAATCTATGTAACATAAAGATATATAATATTTAAGTACGTAATAATAGTACTACTTTGAAAATTTAATTCATATCTATTTCCATTACCTGTCCACTCAATTTTGTCCGTAACTATATATGTGATTATACTATGCTAAACAAACCTGAAAAACATTGTAAAAAATGTACGGAGGGTGCAATAAATAAATAAAAATATATTGCAAATGCCGTTTTTTTAATTTATACTTATTTGATCAAGTTGATTATTTATCGGATGAAGTTTTCAGAATTTTAACGTATAACTCGTATATACATTCAGGATATTCATCCTTCCAATAAAGTTCAGTAAAACTTTTTATTTGAATTTCTTCATTATTTTTGGGGATACAAACAAAAAGAGATACAAACTTTGCTAATAAAAGTTATTCAGTGTAGAGGGGGTTATAATATGACAATAATAATTTTTTTGTATCAAACTGTTTCGAAGATTTCAAGATCACTTTTATTTTCTTAAATGGGATTACGTATCTTTCTATGCAGCTCTGTATTCTTTATAAACAGAGTAATAACCTATTATATGTGAAAAAATTACTAACTTGGAAAAAATATTTTAACCTTAATTTTATAAAATTTATGCATAAAAGACAAGCACAATACAAGAATGTTCCTTTTTTATCCTTGTTCTTTCGTGTTTCTCGTACGATAGATTTTACAAAAATTATAGTTAAAGTATCTAAAAAGGTGGCTTTAAAATCAATATTCTCGGATTTAGAAAAAAATATTACTAACATATTATATGGCCTCCTCTAAACAACTTTTATTAATAAAGTTTTTCCTGTCTCCGAAGATAATGGAGAATGCCAATTTCCTTGACAATCCTCTATATTGTGATTATGATTTATAGCTGTGCGGAGTATTGATTGAATATATGTACTTAATTAAAATCAACTGAAGATCATGTCAAACCGCTAATAACTCGATGTAGTTTTATGTTCTAATTACGTTAGTATTTGTGTTCTAATAGTTCGACAAAACAACAAAGTCAAAGTAATTAGGCAGAACACCGCAAGGTGTCTAATTACGGACAATCAAATCCCCAAGTTAGGTTAAACGGCGTACGAACATACGTATGGAATCCACTGGTCAGGCGGTTCAGTTCAGTTCAGTTCGTATCCAGAGCAGTGCTGTGACAGCGAAGATATTACAAAGAAAAAGTGTAAAAGTCAACTCGTGTGAGTAAAACTATTACATTTCCGCCAACACCGATACGATCGACGTAGTTCCATCGGAGGAAAGAAGTTTGAAATTTGAACTTCCAATAACATAGTGAGCGATAACCAAACAAAACAAATCTCGAAACCATGAAACATCTATATTCAATATTTTTCTTACATTCTTTTGTAATAAAATCAAAGGGAAACCTTACTAAATGCTAATTATAAATATTAAATTTACAATTATCTGTTGCTTCTATTATAAATGTTTAAATTATTTGTACACTTGATGATGACAATAGAACTGTACGAATACATATTACGTGTTCATTTCTGTCATTTTGTTCATTTTTCTTGATATTTATATAAAAAATATGAATTTTTTTGTTTATTTGATATTGTTGTTCTACAGATAATAGATGTACCATATTTGTCAAGAATATTGTTTAATAAATATTATTCATTCAATATTTTATTCATGATTAGTCACTCTACGAATACTTTTTACACCCACTATATATGGTTTCAGAATGTGTATTTGGTGTTCATAAGAAAGTTCGTTTTAAACTTTTTGAATGTCATTTCAAGATTGTCGTTATCTTTTTGCATGTTTCTTATTATGTATTTAATCAAATAAATGTATTTTGATTAAGTATTTAATCAAAATTAGAACTTGTTACGACATATTGTTATTAACACAGTTTAAACTTAATTTGAGTAATAAAATATCACTTCTCATTTTTTAATTATAATTAATAGATGTAACATGCACATTGACCATTTCCAGAAAAAAAGGTCAGTTGTAGATGTGTTATTATTAAATTAAAAGAAAGTATATGTATTATATTATTGTAGCGGTTATATATGCACGAACTATAATCGGGATTTGTCGACAATCGGTGATTTGTTATAAAAATTAAAGTATCCACCTATACATAATATTAATAATACGAAGAGGTTCGATAAGGTACAGAAATAAAGAGTTCTAGAAGAGAGACTTCCATATCTCAACTAACGACTGATTTCTTTGTAGCGGCTATAGTGACCTCATATAAACATATAAAACTCACCAACTGTAAGGAGACACAGCGTACCTACGGATCGATGGCAAACACTAGATTAAGCATGTGGTGTGCGGACCAGCTCTGGAGTAGGTGAAAATTTTCCAGGTCCAGTCTAGAAACGCTAATAACTAAAAATGTCTGGAGTAGGTAGGAGACACCACCATCAGTCCCACTGATGAGTCTGGTGGCGAAATCCGAAACGAAACGCCTTCCTCACCTTAACCCTATCTCATCGACATTCCATATCACCGACTTTCCATACCACGATGAACGAATACAAACGAACACCACAACAACGCGACGAACACACATGACACACCCGCGGACCCACAGATTCTTTAGCCTCTTATACAGAATATTATCTCAAGAGCCTTCTTAGGAAAGACATAACTTTTGCCATAATACATGCATCGTCGTGTCACTCTAAAAATCCGGTTGAATTTTCAAAAAACGATGAGATGAGACAGAATAAAGACGCAAGTTCTAGATTTCACAGATTGTCTGCTTTCTTTATTTTTTCGGGCTGTATTTATATGGACTATTATCATACTTTTTGAAAGTAATGGGATGGCTTCGAAGATCATAGGACATATGACGCATAGAGCGTACGACAGTCTCCTTCCTAGATTCGTTTCGGTCCTCCAAAACATACTCATTTGACCTTAGGACGCAGTGGTTTTATAGGCAAGTATTCTTGAAATGCTTTTTGTAGTTCTTGTTAAAATTCATTATGTAGTAAACCGCTATGTATCGGTGAGGTGATGATGGTCGTGAAAAGTGCTGTTAGTACAGAGTCGTTTCTCTGAGTTACCTTGAGGCAGCAGATCTTGATGCTGATTGTAGATAAACCTTTCAAACAATTGAAAAGTCTGAAAACATATGTATGAAAGTTCTGAATAAAGTTTTCGAGATGCTACCTATGAAATGTTCCTCGTTTGTTTCTGATATGTAGTAATGTTTTTAGGTGAATGATATTTTTCTGTATTTTGGTCAGTTTTTGTTTGAGTACAGTTATTTTTGATGAGATAGTACAATTTTTCCAACATTCTCTTTCTAAATTTTGTAACGACCTATTGACTTCGTGTGCAGACTTCAAAGTTTACTTAGAGTCTATGAAGATTACGATTTTGTGGTAGAGGTGTACGGGACGTGTAAAATATGAAAGATTCATTTAACGGCGTGAATATTATGGTGCAGAGTGTTAAAGGTATGAGTAGTGCAAGAATTATTGATATCATTCTGAAACAGAGTAGTAAAGTTTTAATCTATTATCGTGTACCTTACTTTCCCGAGAGTCCGGGAATTTAATAATACGATTGAAAGGATTTGCTTGGATAATTTTTGCTAGTCCAACCAATTTTGAGTTCAGTATTTTTTTTCTTTTCTTAAGATCGTTATGGAGTAATACTTCGTCTCCAATATTGAATATTATTTGTGTTTTGATGATCCGTACATCTTACTGTCGTTTATTTCGAGTGTTTCGTGGGCTTTTTGTAGATATTTTTCTTGTCGTTCTTTCCTAAGATTAAATAATTTTTCGCGGGTCATGTTAGGAGTTGTGGATATTGTCGAAGGCATATTTGCTTCGTGTCTAAACGTGAGTTCAAAAGGTGCGAACCCTGTTGCTCTGTGAACTGATGTAACTCATACATATTAGATTTAAATTTTCATCCTATAATTGTTCTTTTTCTTTCATGCTATTTCAAATTAAATCTTTGTGGCGTATGTTCTTTCGAACGAACCGTTTGACTTAGGGTGAAAAGATGTTGCTTTTATATGTTTTATGTGGAAGCCTTCTAAATTGTTCCATGAGTTGGCATACAAAGTTTTGTCCATTGTAAGAATGTGCTTTGATGAGGAAAATATGTAAATCTAGCTGTCGATGAGATGTTCGGTATTATTTTTGTTGCGTGTTGATTTGATAGAGTAATAAGCATTAAGAATTTGGTTAGCTGATCTTGCATGGATAATATGAACTGGTTATTAGAACAGAATTTAGGTAAGAGTCTAAATATATCGAGGGCAATCTTCTTATTAGGCCGGTGTGTCGGTTATTATAGCTTCTTCCTTCAATCGTACTTGGGTCAACTTCTCTCGCTGGCAGTTGGTAATGAATTCTTTCACATTTCGCATTATACCTTTCGTAATTCTTCTTTAGTCTGGTGTGCGTTCTGTTTTCTCCAAAATGTTGTATGTTATGCCCGTTATGTGGTTTTTGTAAGAGTAATTTCTCTTCGTCTGAATATTTCATAATAGCGTTAATGGCGAATTTTACGTCTTTATGGCACCTGGTTCCGTGTAATGTATGTATAGGAACATAATGGAGTGTATAGGGATATACCCTTGATTGCTATAAGAATTTGTTCTTGGGTTTGGGTCTGTATCTTCCGATATATCGCATGATATTATTAATTATATACAACCATTAATTTTCGTTAAGTCACCTACGTCGTTTTTTTCTAGATTTGCATATATCCTACAGCGTTGAGAGTTTCTGTTACCTTGTGTCTTGGCGGATTGGTTTTCCATTCTTGAAATTCGTTGAACAGGTTGCTTGGGCCTGGTGCTTCGTTATTGTTGTCTGAGGAAATTTCAAATTCTTCTGGGTTCCAAGATTCAAGCAGTAAATCATTGTTATCTTCTGAGTTATATATACTCGTGAAAGTGCGCCGGCAGCGGTGTTATCTTTTCCTCTGGTGTATTCTATATCGTTCTCGTATTCTTCAATCTCCATCTCATTAGTATAGATCTCTTTACGTTTGTAGCCATTTAGGGGCTGATGATCTGTGAAATGTCGTCCTAACAGATACTACAGCTAATAGTTCTTCTTCGGTTGTGCTGTAGTTTCTTCCAAGTGCATTAAGTGTTCTCGAAATGTAACAACATGGATGTTCGTCTCGAGAAAATATTGCTCCTAGTCCTTCATGTGAGGCGTCGGTGGTGTAGGTGAAATGTTTAGTGAAGTCTGAATATTTAAGTATTGGTTCTTCGCAGAGTTTTGTTTCAAATTGTCGAAAGCTATTTGTTGAGAGTCTGTCCAGTGGAATGGTATATCTTTTTGTTAGGTCTGTTAGTGACTTTGTAAGTTTTTTAAATTGTGGATGAATTGTCGGTAATATCCGATTAATCCCGAAAAACGATTTTACATCTGTTGAGTTTTTGGGTATATTGAAATCTCGCACGGCTTTAATTTTGTTTAGGTTCGGTTTTATTTCATCTTTGTTACCAAATGTCCAAGATATTCAAGCTTAGACTTGAATAAAATAAAATATTCGCACTTGTCTGATTGTAGTTTCAGTCCGGTTTTTCTCATGCGTTGGTTATAATGGCTAAATTTCGATTGTGTTCTTGTACGGTATTTCCGAAAATAATTATGTCGTTCAGGTAAATAAAGCAGTGTTTTTCGATCCAGCGAGTGCTTGATCAATCATTCGTTGAAATGTTGCGGGTGCATTCTTGAGTACAAAGGGCATTCGGTTGTAATGGAAATGACCATTGGGAGTTGAGAAGACGGTATATTTTTTGGAGTCTAGATGCATAAGAATTAGGTGAAATGTAACGGATAAATTTAACGCGGAAAGAATTTTGCTTCACCCAAATGATCAAGTATGTCGTCTATTCTAGATAGAAGATATGCGTCCTGATCAGTTTCATTTAGTTTGCGAAAGTCTACGACGATTCTCTGTTTGCGCCAACCTGGATCGGCTTTCTTGAGGACTACCCATAGAGGTGCGTTAAATAGCGAATCGCTATGTTTTATTATTTTATTTGTCAAGTATTTCGTTAATTTGACGATAGAATGTTATTTTCTATTTTGACTTCGGATTTTATTGTTTGGTTACCTGGATTGATGTAACAAACATTCGTCATCTGATTGTTGAGATAAATTGATTGGACGTGGTGGAATCTTGCTGAGACCTCGATTTCTTCCTGTATTTGTGCACAATTTTTAGGCGTAAAACAGAGTTTGTTATTTTTGATAATCATATTTTTGTAGTAGTAGTAGGCTGAATATTCTAACTTCTTATAGAGGAAAGGAATTAGGGATGATGTGGAATTTGTGATTTTGTCCGGTTAGTCTCAAGTTTGCTATGTGGATTGTGGTATCTTTTGCTGTGTAAGTTTGGAATTAGCGTTTTTCTTCTTGCAATGGTTGCGGTCCACTAATGACTGTTTAATTAGATTGATTCCCGCTCCTGTGTCCAGTAGGTATCTTCCGTTTATAGTTATACCTGACATTCTTGCTCTGACCTGTTGCAGTATTCCAACGGTAGTATTAATTATTCGTAGTTCTCGTCATCAAGAGTTACCCCTTTTGGGCTCATTTCTTCTGCCTGTACTTCTATCCGGAGTGGTGGTATCTTCCTGAACTGTCGATTGGGAAAATTTTGCTAACCAGAATAGCTACGTTCTTGCATATGTCCGATCTTTCCATACTTTGTAAATTTTATACGTTGGAATGGAGGTGTATTATCAAATCTCGAAAGTGCGTGAGGTTTCCTATCCTGAGTCATTACTGGTTTGCATATTGAACGTTGGACGGCGATAGGTTTGTTTATTCTTTCCATCTTTGACCTATTTCATGAATCCATTATGAATTCATAGTTTCATGTCGCTGGCTTTGTGTTGTGCTTCTAATAGAGTTTGGAGGATGTTGGAGATGACGAGTCTTCCGACATCTTCTCGTAGATCTTTGACGTAAACTATAATAGCGTTATTTTCTTCTTTTCCACGCGCGATTCGTCTTGAAAGGAGTCGATTATATTTATTTTGGACTGCATAGCGAAGTTCACTGAATTTGTGTCTAAATCTCATATTGTAGTTTTGTACTGTTTCGTGTTCTTCCTATATCACGGCTTTTAAATGTCTCCTTTTGCTGGTAACCGTCATTGGTGTACTTAGGTTGGGTGCGTGATATAATTCTTTGTAGGTGGGGATTCGTAAATATCGTAAGCTTCTTTCGGCGTGTCCCGTTTTTAAGTAAAATGAATTAGTTTTAACAGAAGACGTTTGTTAGAGCATTCAGATCTGTCGGATCTGACCTTTTCGATGAAATCTTCGTGTAGCCAGTATCGTTTAATGGTTTGGTTACTTGGACGTTTTCGGGTTTTTGGAACTGAGGTGTCTCGCTGAAGTTTGAGGTGTCACGTGCTGTTCCGTAGATGACGCAATAATCAGATGCTGCCCGTCGCGATCTCATAGATTGTTGAGTCACTAGTCACTAGGAATGCGGAATAAGTTTGGATATTTTATTTATGCGCTAGTTCCTTAATTTCCTTTGCTCTGTTGGCACTATCTTTAGTCAGTGTTTCGTTGTTGATTTGAAGGTTCTTGATGTCTTCTTCGAGTTTGTTCAGTTTATCGAGCAATAGGCGTAACGTGCTATCGCTGCTTTCTTCTTGTGTCATTTTTCTCTTAAATCAGTGGAGATTTCGATATTCCAAAAATTAAAATGCGTACATGTAACTGGTGCTACAGACTGTAGTTTTCGCTTTGTCCATCTCGTACACAATTCATCAGGCGGTGGATCGTGGAAATTCGTTAGACTATAGTCCTTTTGCTCGTATATCCGTAGAAACACATTGTAGAGTTTGCAGAATTTTTCTTCTTAAGGATTCCCCTTATCCTGGCAGAGATCGTCAAAATTTGTCATGGTGAGAGTCCGGTTGAGTACCCAAAAAAACAGATCCGCGACGAAGTGTGACAGAATAAAGACACAAGTTCTAAATATCACAAACTGACTGCTTTCTTAATTTTTTCGGTCTATATTTATATGGACTATCATCATATTTTTTAAAAGTAGTGGGATGGCTTCGATGGTCATAGGGCATATGACGCACAGGGCGTATGTTAGCCACATGTTTCAACGTGTGTAGGGGCTTTCAGAGTATAAGGAAGCACACATTAGTCTTAATTGATTAGGCAAATTTAGTTTGTGTCGAAATACTCACAATTAATCGTGTCGAGGATAGTTAATGCCATAACTGGAAATTTGAGGCTTGAGCGATTATTATGTAGCCGAGCCACAGTCTTACCCGACGATAAACATTGATTGACAAAGAGGTCACAGCAGTTGGGAAGTCGATTTTAATGAAATTTTGTGTATCGAATCTAAAGCAACTTAACCATGTCCAATCATTTGCGTCAATACTCAATATTTACAGAAATATTTAATGTTTTATTCCTTTATTCGAGGTATATATACTTGTTTTCTTAAAATCATAGTAAGGAACGCAGTAGCGAAGCTGGTGATATAGTAGATTCATACCAGGATGTTTTAGAGTTTCGAATCCTCGGCGGAGGGAGTATTATCTCTGTTTTCTCTTTTTTTCTTTTATTTTTCCGTTTTTTTAATATGTAGAATACTATGTTCTACATTTTTATAATGTTCCTAATTATTAATTTGTTTAAAATATCATTGACAATTTCAGTGCAAAACACAATATCGAACAACATAGATGATGTAAGAAACGCAAAATGTTCCTGTAAAAATGTTCATACTGCGAGATATATTTATGCTTTTCATGCTTATGACGCTTATCATTCTAGACATTGTAATGTTCTTTTGCAAAATATTAATTAATAGAAATTGTTATGTTCGACGTTATATTTTATATCGAAATTTTCTGATATTTTAAATAAATTAATAATTAGGGATACTATAAAATGTAAAACACAGTATTCTATATAAAAAAACAAGAAAACCGAAAAAAAAAATAGAAAACAAAAATAAAGATAATACAAAAATATTCTCGCCCTGCGTGGGATTCGAACCCTGAATATTCAAGTACAAAACCACGATCTTCGCTACTACGAAACTGCTCGTGACTTTTGCAGAGTATTATATATCTAAATAGAGGGATAGAAAAATAAAACATTAAATATCTTTGTAAATATTGAGTATTGACGCAAATGACTAGACATGGTTAAATTACAGTTGCTTTAGAATCGATACACAGAATTTCATTGAAATCGACTTCCCAACTGCTGTGACCTCTCTTTGTGAACCAATTTAAAGTGACAATGATGGGATAGTCTTCCTGAAAGAATTGGATTTAGGAATTTTAGCAACTTTTCGATGCGTTATGGTCTAAGACTTGCAATTCATAATTGTACTATATGATTTAACTTTCAATTTTCTTGTACAAATTCTAATTTTCTTGTAAAAAATTCTATGTCATACATTCGAGACTTCAATAAACTTTTCAACCTCGATACATGAGGAAATAAATTTGACTTTCTTTATATATTTTCGACTGATGTATTATAAGCTCTGGTATTACTATTAGTACATACTATTAACTCATTGTATTTGGTAATTTCTCTACTGTGCTTTTATAAACATGAGAACTGTGGTTCATCATCCACCTCAAATATGTTAAGGATAGAAATGCTTTTAGAAAATCAATATGTTTTATCAATTACTTTATCAATTTATTAATCAAAAATTTGTTCATTTGACAGAGATAATATACCTCTGTGAATAGGTATGTAAGTACTTGACCAAAGAGTAGGATTTTTAAAAATGGGATATTTCGTTCGAACTAAATGCTAGTTAATGTTCAATGCGTTTTAAAATGCGTTCCAATATTTTTTGCAAATATTTAAGTATATTTTTTTAGTATAGAATATGTTTTACCTTTAACTTTCTTAAATTTTCATTCGTAATTATTCTTTCTTAAAATAAAATTATCTAGTGGAAACAGAAATATATCATCATATATAATTTAAAATAGTCATAGTTTTAGCAAGCCACTTTCTCCACTTCAAGGACGACTCATCGGATCGGACCGATCGATTTATACACTCTACTTGTCGACCGACCAATTCCTTTTGTAAGCAAAAGAAAGGAAGGAAAAGAATATAATATACTTCATACCATACAAGTAGTGCGCAAAATGTGCTCACCTCGAGTAACTTCCAAGGTTTGCATTGAATGAAAAAAATTGTTTGTACGAAAGTTATATGGTTTTGAGGACAACATTTTGTGAAGTGCGTATTATTTTTTCTCTTTTTACAAATGATTTTCATAAGAGATTTCGTTATCATTCCCACTATTTGAAAAAGAATGATATACATTTTGATCCATCGAATCAATGGATGCAGCTCGATATCATTTACAAAAAGATATCGACTTACGTAAGTTAAAAAATTATTAGTTTAAGAGATATTTTAACTTTATTTTCAACTGAAATTTATCGTTCGAAAGACGAGAAAAGTATGAATACAAGAATACTGCCCTCGTCCTTTATTTATTGATTTTACAGAACTAAAGATACAACATCTCTTAAACGAAGAGTTTTCCGATATACGTTTAAATTATTAATTTTTTTATAGAAAATATCAAAATGCACAAATGAATGAAAAATTATGTAATTTCATTTGCAGACACATCAATTGCATTAGATTATTTTTCCTTCAAAAAACAAAACAAGTTTAGTATGAGACATTTCATCAAACAACAAATGGTTCTGGAAATAATTGCATTTATTGATTAAGGACCCTCGCATATGTTCCAAATAATGTCATTGGATAAGTTAATTGACATATTAAACGTGAATTGTTATTGAACAACTTGTAATTGTGAGCTAGAATATTTTGAATACTAGTCTGTCAGTCCTTGAGATTTTTGTTTTAAACTTTTCAATATTAGTGACTATAAGTTCCATAAACATTTGCAATTGTGTTCGATTTTAATCGATGGATTAAAGTTTAGTTCAAAATACAATTTATTCTTCCTGACACCTAACCCAAACCATTACCTGAAACAATCAGAATAATTATATTTTTATAACGTAAAATTAAATACAAAATATAAATTAGCATGCATATATATAGGTAATAAAATTATTTTGGAATCAAAATTTATTACTTGATCAATACTTGAAATTTACAGAAAACACGATAAACTTATGGCTACTAATTATTTAACTTCTGTACTACTCGAAGACGAAAAGGATCACTTCTATGTAACTCAAATAATTAAAATAGACTTAATCTTATTTGCAATAGACAAAGATAGTGTATTTTTAGAAGACAGATAATTAGAGAATAAATTTTGTACGAAATCAAAGAAGTATATAACCGTATCTGCTACTACCAAAGTTTTTAGTGTATCTAAATGCTTAATAGTAGATAACAAGAATACCGACATATTTGAATTCAAAATTATATCCATAAAATATAGTTAAAGTAACATATGCACAATTAATTGAGGACGTAGTTAATTAACATAATTTTCCATAATAGAGTTGAATCATTTCTGTACAGTTAAAGCAACCAGGTTATTCAATTAAAAATACATGAACTATTTACTTTTGATTTTCAGACTTGATTTCAACTCGATTGATGCAGTATTTTGATGAGCGACTGTGAAAAATTACCAATTTGCCTTGAAATTCTATAAACAAAATACTAGAAAATCTAGGATTTTTACAATTACAGACATGTTGCAGTTGAAGGCAATATTTTAGGCTATAAAACCTATTATGCATTGTTGAGCAATCGTTGCACGTCTCAAAGTCGTGGAACTCAATGATTCTAAAGTATAAGGATTATTGAATAGAACGAACGTTGAGGAAATTATTATAGTTATGAAATTACTTTGTAAAGAAAACGAGAAAAAAAATATTAGGCGCGTCCCTTATTACAAGAACTTTGCAATAAGTAAATATATAAATATGTATGTAGTATATATAATTCTCTAGAATCTGAGATGATTTTCAGTGATTGCGATTGATAATGTGTAAAGGGACGTACTTAACTGAAATATGATACCTTTAGTCATACATTTCAGGTAATGAATAAATTCCAGGTATACTTTCATTCCGGTGCATCATTTCTAACACGTTCTAAATGCGTGCAATGTTAATAGAGAAGTATCATCTTATAGTGACAACAGTAACGTATGTCAACTGGTGCATCATGTATGGTCCGCTAACCGTTGTCATTATTTCTGAGTCATAAGCATAAAGAAGGACCAACATAGTTTGAATTGCTGGAAAAATATTTCATTCTCATTTTATGTATTTTGGATTCTCACGAAAATGTTTCTTACCGTGCTCAAATTTTCGAACGTAGGTACCCATATATCATAGAAATATAATACTGCTGAATAATGGTTTCCTTGCATAATAAAAAGTAGCAATTTCTGTATTGATAATGATAACTTATACCATTCCATAGTATATCTAAAAAAAAACCATATTAAGATTAACTGACGAGACGAAAATGGAATAAAACGTGATATTTGATATAATTTTACATTCTACAGCATATCTCAGAATTTTTTATTTGTAAATGATGCTTCTTTGTTTAAGAATATACTTGTTTACATAAGCTTGTAAATTGTTTTACGCAATTATCTTTCAAAGTTATTCGAAAAAATTTTGCAGATGGAATTTATTGCGTTTCGAAAAAGACATATAATATAAAATCAAAATATTTTTATCCGCGGGGGGGGGGGGGGGGGGAGGTGGTGCCACCAATTTACTTGTGCTTTCTTAGTGGTATGAGAAAATCCGAAAGTGTATGTTGTACGCAAATTCGATGATCACGTCGGAATTTCCGACTCTTTCAAAATTTCTGATAAAGTTAGGTTTCCCGAGAATTCGAAAATTATAAAAGACAGAGCACGAAATAAGAGTACTACCAAATATGTGATATCCAAATGTAACATTTTGTTTCAAATTTTCGTTCAGAAAGATTTTCAAAGGCTTTCAAAGACTATTCGACTAACGCGACTTTTTTGGAAAATTCGAACATTTCCTAAAAACATTTCTAAATTTAAAGGAATCGGACCCGAATCTAAAAAAAATACTCGCTACGGTCTAATATTTTCGGGTTCTCTCATACCAGCACTAGTTTATTCAAATGTAACTATATTTGCGATGTTGTTCATTCATACGAAAGTTACGATTCTAATTTTCTACTCTCTCTAATTCTATCTCTAAGTCTACTTTTACATACTGTACATCTTTGCGTACTTCGTTCTTTACGTATATACAGGGTAATCTGTATGAAGGAAATAAATGGCCAATAATTGGTACTGTATTCTACTGCCATTACAGCACATAAAAGGAACTATAAGTCGGAAAACCTTTCCGTTCCGAAATTAACTGTGCAATCATGATTAAGTATTGTAAGATTATTCAAAATTTATTCAAACGAATCGTTGAAATCTATTTCTTCTCTTACAATTTGTACTTCTCTTAAAAAATGTTCAAAAATTATTATATTCCAAACTCAATATGTATTGATTTAGTACATATTTGGTATATATTAGTATATTCCAAATTTTTTTCACATAAGGCAATAATCCGATTGTTGAATATTTTATCAATAATTATTATCATAAATCAAACTTTTAAATTATTCTCATAAATAAAAGTCGAAATTATGGTTGAAACTCAGTATCTGACAGTTATTCTGTTGTACTTAATATTCAATACACTAATATTAAATATTGCAAAAAATATTTATTCGTCGAAAACGAACAGTTTTGAATATTTTGGTCATACTATAAATCTCTATCATAATATATTGGTCGTATTATGTATTTTAGTCATATTATATTATGATCTAATTATTTCCTGGAGACAATAGAATATTATAACAATACTAAATAATTTAAATAACTCACTCCTCTTCCTTAAGTACCTTTTATAAAGCTATTATTTATAATATGCAAATGATGTATAACAATAGAAAAATTACATAATATTTAAATTATATGTATACAACTTATATATATACATATATATGTTACATATAATAGCATGTTTATACAATATGTATTGATAAATATACTTTTCTAAGACATATGGTTGTATAAGATACAGAGAATGAATCTCATAAAAGAGTAATAAAGAGTAGAATCTCAAAAAGTAATAAAGAAACAACTAGCGATTAATTAACAGTTAAAAAAATTATCAAATAATTGAAAATTATTTTGCGTACTTACGGAATATAAAAGAATTTCTGACTTTCGTCGAATATGCATTGTATTGTACAGAATGCATTACTAACGAACAGTATAGCACATATTATCATAATAAAATTCATAATCATGGCAAAACTATGTCCGTGGAACGTCCTGGAAATCTAAACAGGATATACCATAAACGTGATACAATACAGGATTGAGAATGCGAATCTGACGATTTCTGAGATGAAATAGTTTCAAGTTTTCACATTTTAAGTATGACAGCACAGTTGAATTACAATATAATAAAATTTTATGTAGTAAGATTTCTCTGATACATATTACATTATCTTTCAGAGATTACTCCAACTAATATTCAAAGATTTGTTATTATTTTATCACATACATTTCATCAAGAAACCTTGCAATTGTAATCGTTATAAATCTCAAATTAATCGTTGCTTTAAATCTCGAATCTTACATTTTGCCTAGATAATTATATAATTAATAGTCGCAACAAGCGATTACGTGACTTAATCTCTGTATTGTTAATTGAAACAATTGACAGCTTTCCAGATTAAAAATCATCAGATTTCTGTCACATTATTTATGCAGCGTTTCCAGTACGGGACACAATGTGATGATACTTACATTGAACATGATCACTGCGCAATGTATTGACATTGCTAGAAAAGTTAATAGGCAGGAGAATGAGAAATTGTGTTTCAGATACCTAATCCACCTTTGAGAAAGAATGAATTAATATAATATAAGCATGTCTACGTAATGTAATGAGTCTAATTTCTCGTTAATGTAGAAAAACTTAAAAAGACATAAAATATTCAAGTTCAAAGGCAGCAAATATTCGCAAAAATAAATTTTGCATAAGTATTGGTGTATTAGCACTTAACTGAGAACATACTAACTTTATTATTAAGTTATAAATTTCCATTGATTTTATTATTTTGTTGCGTATAATGATATCCTTGGAACTGGCTATTTCTATCGAATTTCCATCCATGGCATTTTTCATTTGGTAACTAATAAGTGTGAAAAACTTCATAATCTCCAATCGCTATTGGTAGAATCAAAACTATACTCACACAGCAATTTTATACAATTGACGTATATGCAGAGTAGGGAATAAAAGGAAAATGTCACGACAATGAAAAACTGTTGCAATGAAAATATTTGTAATATGCGTCAAACTGACAATCAAATAATAATTTCGAGTTTTTTCCAGAAGCGCCATTGAAATAGACGGTAAATAACAGAGAGTTTTATTCGTCGATATTGAAGCCTCCAGAATGCGACGTGGAAGAAACAGCGTCACAGTAAATACGAAATAACTACTACACATTATAACTGCAATGCATATTAAATATTATCGTTATATTTTTCCTCGTCGCCTTATGCGATTATTAATTTACTTCTTACTTAAATAAATATTTGCATAACGGTTTCCCATCGCTACGTGTGTTTTAAGTATTTTCAATTCTTCTTTGTCTTGTATATGATTCGAATCACGTTTGATATTCTTTAATCAATCCTCTATCTTGAAAAATCCAGAGACTAAATAAAATTAATTGGACTCTTGTAACTTACCCTTACAGATTTAACAAGGAATGAACCATATACTATATTTGCATTTCCTATTAAAACTATAATGCTTGTTTGGAATGAAAACAATTGAGAGGTGCAAGTTCTGTTTTCTATGAGAGGAAACTGAAACGATTGGTAACAAAAATATAAATAAAAGATTAATTCTTTCGCAAGTAATCTATTGACGTACGAGGAAACCTGTTAAATAATTATATTTTGTACGAATGAAATATCCTTACCATGAGAAATATTGAACCGAGAAGAAGTATCAGACATGCGATTGTAGTATGCACTACTCTTAACTGCGTTGATTTGTAGGATGTCAGTCCCATCACGAAGAAACAGAATTTCAGGTGTCTACAATACTTGTAGCCAACGAAGTCCATTCTATTCGACGATCGGGAAATGTCTGGTCGCGGTCGTGGCTTTACACGTTTCGCAGAAAATTAAAGAGAGGGACAAAAATATTGACACCGTCGCGTGACACAAGTTATAAATTACGCATGAGGGGGAAATGACTATCCATCGATTCGCGTGAATGATAAATATGTTTCCAAGAAGAAACGTTTCTTTTATTCGTTCTCTTTCTGTTTCCCTGCAATTTTCGCACAATTACACTGAGTTTTAAGAAAAAATTGTCTCCATGTCATAGGGGAAAGTGTCAATTAAACCCAGGTGTTTTCTCGCATTTCCAAGCTTTATGGCAACATATGTACATGCAGCATGGAAATTACTGGTTACAAAAAGAAGAGTCAATTCTTCGCTGTCGTTTGAGAAGTGAAGTTGGAATTTCTCTATTGTTATTGGGCTCTATTGCTATTTCTATTGCTCTGTTTTTATTTTTTATGCACTTTATTTTTTCCACGTCTTGTAAAGTATCAAGAACGTAGAATAGACATCGTGAAGTTTTCCATAAATCTTGTGAAGTGTTACATTTTATGAAAATTTTTTACAGGGAATGCTATTTCTTATAACGTACTTTTACGTACTTAACGCTTTTTACTATGACAGAATGTTTTTGTCTTGTTTCAGGTTGCAATGACGGAGATTATTTCCAAACTAATCCAGAATAATACTATTGTGGATACTGGATTAAGAACGTTGAATTATTGTAGGATCAGTATTATTGTTAGAATGAAGAAAAAATACAATATATGTGTTTAGCTGTTTAAAGTTTATATTGTATCTTTTCATTGTTTGTACGTTTGGAAGTTGGACATCTGCTAATTAATTTTATTATCCTCTTTAATATTACATTTAGTAATTTGATATAATTGATTTTTAAATTTCTTGTATTCTTATCTTCTAATATTTTTACTGAGTTCATTGTTGCTTTGAATGAGAAAGTCTGTGAACTATATTATATCCATGACATATGTATAAAAAACACGATACTTATAATTGTAAAGGATATTCTCAAGTATCATCAACAATGATATGACAGGCTGATTTTGATGAAAAGACAGTATCGATGTACTTGAGACTGTGCTCTGATAATATATTGTATTCGCTCGATATTATTTTCGTTCGTATTTAATCGCAATTACATTACTACATAGTTAACTGTTAGAAGCATATGAAATTAATAACATAATTTTTAAAACTTTTTCAAAGAATAATCATACGTAGAATAAACGGCACTTTGCGAGAAAAGACATACTGCGAAATCAACTTTTCTGATTACGATGCAGAACTCTACATAATGTGACTTCCATTAATATTGAATTTTTATAATTGTTTAAAAATTATCATATAATAAAAAATGTAAACTCATTTTAAATTCTGAAGCCTCTACTCTTCAAATATGTGTATTATTCATTTTATTTTGAAACATTTCTAGATTATGCAAATATACGAAGTGGAAGATTTTTTCTCAAATGTGCTATAAATTATCATAGTACGTGAAAACATTAAAATTCTTTTTCATAATTAAATATACGACGACACATTAAAACTTACTGCATGTTCCTTTTTTTCAGTTTATTTAATTTTGAATATTAAACGAAAAAGTTACGATTTTTTGAATTTTTGTCATTTAAGGGGGTATTCTAGCATGCTTTTTAACTTTCTTTGGAAATTTTTTTCAAAGAAACTATTATACCTTTTGCAGTCAAATTGACAAGGATTAGTTGCACGTATTTCAACGATGTTTTAAAATTAATTGGAACAGAAGAAGTTAAAATTAATGGTACTGCATACTCTCAAACATATGAAGGGCGATAAAGTAACTATGGTATTTACAGCTATGTACAATTATATACAATTGGTGCAAGGATAGAGAAAGGTAAAGATAATGACGTTTCGTCTCGGAATCGCTGCCTAGACGTATCAGTGTGGCTGATGGCAGCAACCCTTTACCCCAGACGCTTGTTGTTAGAACTACTTGCTAGGCTAGACGGTCACCCATCCTAGCGGTGTTCCTCCGCACTCTGCTAAAGATCGCTAGCCTTCGACGGTAGGCGCACAGCCATTTGCGGCTTATATGAGTCGGTGTTCGATACTCGTACTTGCGGAATTATAGGTCGCTACACATAATAGTCACACATAGTCAATTTTAAAAAAGGTCGTCTCACAGTGTTTATGATTCCGGCCATTCTGCTTATCTAAAATAAAAAAACGTGATAGTTTCTTAATTGTAAAAGTATGGATTTTGCTGTAGCTGGAAGAAAAGAAAAATGTCGGTAATTAAACAATTGGCGACACTTTGAAGTTCGATTATCGATTTTGGCGTGTTTTTGTCATACTTCACAGGCCTAAAAAAATATGAAAAATAAAAATTTTTGGTTGATTCTAGTTCGGGGTTTAGTCACACATGTACTAAATGCGTACTTAAAATTTTGATTCAATTGGTCGAGTAGATGTTGAGATATCATGGACACCGTTCTGAAAAACATAGTTTCCAGAAAAATGCCTTTAAAGTTTAGTATTGCGGTAACAAGACACTAGTCGTCGCGTCCTTCAAACACACATAAATTCGTTAATTTTAGGAGTTCACATATAAGGTTCTAGAGATGTATTTTTGAAACTATATCCTTTAAGAATATGCAAAAAAGATTTTTTTAAAATTTCACACTAGAATACCCTCTTAAGCCTGATATTTAGATTCATAAATAACAAGGAAAGATCATGCATCAAGTTTTCTGGGGTTGTTATAAGGAGGACGCATCAATCTTCAAATTCATTTTAAACTCAATCATAAATGAAATTTTTCGATGCTTCTGCGTACTGTGACAATTTATAGCATTTTCAAAATGAAAAGTATCTTCATCTGTCCACCCATTAAATGATGTATATATATTTTACGATAAAATGGAAAACCTATTTTGGAAATAGAAGCTTTAAGTTTTAAAATGAGCCTAGATTTACTATTGTATGAATGTTGTTTTTTTACAAAATTATAGTGTTCGTGTAGTTTATTATTCGATCATTTATAATTTTTATGATTTTGAATCGTTTACTGTTAGAGGAATTTCCTAGGATTATTAGCGAATTTGAAGTTTTCTCTGCTGTTGAATAACAATAAACACATTATAGATCAGCGAAGTCTCGAAATTTTACGATATGTTAGTCTCCAAATCGATTTTCGAGAAAGTTCAGCTTTAAATACCTTTAAATTCGAACAAACTAATCACAATTCATTTGTCCATCAACAAAATTCGAGAATAAAACAGTACATAAACAAAACTCTCGCCGGTCTCGATGATTTTTATATGTGTTAAAAAATTGACATTCTTGGGAAGAGAAAGTTGTTCAAATTGTCGACAACATAACGAGATCGGTGAGAGAATAATTGATCTATGAATTTACTCATTCATCTAATCATTCGCTTTCAAATGTCTTTGAACATTTTTAGTTTTAATATTCAGTAGATATTTACGATATGCTTCACAGATTTTTTATTATATTAAATATTATTTAATTTTTCTAATTTTAATGTAAATGTGATAGGTATTGTCCTGCGATTTTAGAACCGCGAAGGAATGATTGAATACTTCGAATATATTTCCCACGGCTTAGACGAATGCTCAATAGTTATTTCTTATTCTGACATTTGGCAAAGAATTAGCTGAACATGGAAGAATGCTGGATTTAAATTTGGCCGAATTGGCGAATGAATGAGCATTCGTTAGTTTCATTCAAACGTACTGTTGATAGAGTGTATAAGTCATAACACCTAGAAGTAAGGAATATCTCCAATTGTTATAGTACATTTTTTAAATTTGTGGACAAGAATATTTCGAACATAAAAAATTTAGTCATCTGCAGTTTGGCTATTTTATTTTAACTTTTTGAACATACATTAGTGATTGTCTCTTATTGCAATATATTTGCATGAATTTCATTTAGAGATAGGTTTAGGTTGCTCATTCTTATAAGAAAATCTATACCATTTATTGAAAACAACTAAAATAAATATATTTTTATATCGTCCGTATTAAATATATCATACATGCACATAGATTAGCATGCGCGTAGTATAAAATTATTTTGCATTTCAAATTAATTATCACATTAATATTCGAAAATCTCAAGAAAAAAGAATGACAAATCAACGTTTGCCTATTTTTTCTGATTACTTTATTACTCTATTATTCTACATTACTTGAGTTAAGAAACGAATTTATGATTTAATTAGGCAACATTAATTCATAACGTACAAAGATATATTATCCTTAAGAAATGGATCCGAGAAGTTTTGGATTGAACCAATGAAATAAATATCTATTAAATAATTACTACTATTAATATTGTTAATATATTCAAATACATCAGATAGCAATGGATAGCAGAAACACATTTAAGCTTCAAAAATAGTTCGAGTAAGGTAGAATTAATACTAAATGTTAGAACTTCTTTTCTGTACAGAATGTCCGTAGTCAACCGATTGGAAGATGATGTTACATATAAAAATGAGTCGAGAAAGAAGAATAAAATTTGTTTATTAAAGCCTTCGTTTTTGATGAAAATCGAATTTGAAAACTTATCAAGAATATTTAAATTTAATTAATTCTAAATGTGATGGAACTTACATAATTTTAACAGGCGGTTGTTCTGCATAAAGGAAAATGAAAATAAATGAAAAATGTAGAATAAAATTTTTTCGTAAGATGCTTTGTTTTGAAGAAAATCGAATTAAAAAATTTATCAAGTGTGTTAAGCCAATTTTTAATAAGATATTCAGAGTTTATTTTCTTGAAAATGACGCCTTAAACAAAAACTTTTCATTCTTTCACTTACAAACATTTTTCATTTATTTTTGCAGATAGAATATTCTCGTACCGATTATCCGCACCTTATCTTGTACGGAATTAGTTAAACTCAAGTATAATTTATGAATTTTTAAACTTACTATTTTCAGAAACGAGAGAATCTTATGAAAATTAATTTATATTATTGTATTTATTTTATTATTCTGTTGTCATACTTCATATTATATACTTTATATATAATAGTACTTTAATAAACAAAATTCTATTTTTTTCTTCTCACAGTTTTACATTATCTCCAGTCACAGTACAGGCAACATTGCATATGAGCGACAGATACTCCCATTAGCTTTATTCGATTTTGAAGACAATAAAGCCTTTAACTAATAATAAATAAGCATGACGATATTTCTCACGTGAATGAATGAATTTTTATTCTAATTGTCAACTTTTAACTCAATACAAGTACATCCGATGTTAATATAAAATTATTCATTTAGTAGCAATACTAACATGTCAACCAATATTACTATTCAGTCTGCAAGTACTGTGGTCGTCGTCATTATTTTTACATGGAATGCAGCAGCGTGAAGTAAAATCATGACAGTTTGGTTTGCTGAAAAATATTTGTTTTTCAATTCATGTATTTGGAATTTTCACGAAAGTGTTTCTTACCACGCACAATCTTTCGAAAATAGATACACACATATAGTAGATGGTTAATACTCTTGATTGATGGCTTCCTGGCATAATGAAAAGTAGTAATTTCTGTAGTAATAACAGCAAATCATGCCATTCTGCAATATGTCCGAGAAAACCGTGTTAAGATTAGTACACAGAAATGTAATAAAATGTTCCACTTGATACCACTTTAATACTTTCTACAACATATTTCAGAACTTTCTATTGATAAACAATGTTTTTCTGTTTAAGAACTTATTTCTTAGTAATTTTCATATGAGCATACGGATATGGAGTATGTTTCATTTTAAATTTTCTATACAATAATCTCTCAAACCATTAGTTACCGTAAAAAATCTATTGTGTTTTGAAAAGGACCCTTTATGATGGTTACGTATTTTCTCTACGTGGACGTATTCTCGAGACTTCCTTTTTTTAAATGGAACCACATATGCGACATCGTTTGTTTATTCAAGAGACACGACACTAGTCGTATTTTCACAAACTTCGCATCATTTCATATTTCATTTTTCACGTATAAAGTGTTGTGTGCCGATCCGAATCCACGTATTAGAGACGTTGATTAGATCAGTGGCTCTCTGCTTTCAACATGAATGACAATCAGCTGGTTCAAGTAAATTTTGATCGGTATAATATTGAATGAATAAGATAGTAAATGAATGCATGTAAGAGTGTTGTAGAAAGACTGAACGCGTTGAGATACTGTATGTAGACACTCGTGTGAGCTCCTGAGAACTACTAGCTACTCTGGATTGTTAAAATAAAACAGGCTTGGACTTCTTTTTTATTTATTTTTAGGGGATGTTCTATTGTGAGGTCCAGGTATCTTCGGATTAATAACAGCGTATGGTATATGAATTACTTTATTATTTGAACACATACACTGCGGCGCGAAGGACGCGGGAGACGTGGTGAACCTATAGCACTTTGCTAGAGTACACGTCGCGAGGCTATCCGTGCGTCTCTTTTTCGATTTTTTCTTTTCGCCTTTCTTTCGAACTCGACTCTACACTTTCCTCTCTCCCGTGACTCTCTTTCGAGTTCGTCGCTTTTTTACTGCCAGGAAAACTCGGTCCCCGTTTCGGACATCCCTAATTGGCTGACTCGATTTTTGCTTTAGCCAATTAGGTCGTCACGAAATTGCGCCGCCTACTCCTTGCGTCCGTGACGCGCTTTTCCTGAGAGTGGGGCTGCAATCTCGCCAAGGCCGATTTCCCGGAATTGTGGCGATGTAGCAGGGTCTCCTCTGGGCCTCGCTTTCTTCAAATGTTTTCCAGATGACGATCTGGGTGGCCCATAGGACCTAGAGTTTACGACGCTTCGCAGAGATGCTATTGTAGGCCGAAATTCTATAAACTATAAGTGCGGACGTTTGGTCTTACGCACTGTGAAAACTAAACTTTGGCCTTCGCAATTCGATAGCACAGGCGCCACGTGAGTCGTAAATTCTCCTAACTTCTTATCTGAGAAGACGTTTTCTCTTTCGACATCTGCTAGCCGCTACATATTTATTTTGTCAGGTGGTAATAGATATTGCAGTGCCTGTGGTTTCGATATGCCCTGTAATGTGCATGAAGGGTGATCTAGAGAGGTGATATTTTCTGATTATTTGTGAGAGTAGCTTTATGAGGTAGTGTTTGTAGGAAAAGTTTCAAACAACCTGCTGGTTTCTTGATTACGTGCGTTCTTAAGGAGATGGTGTGTGTTCATTACATGTTGATCGCATGTTTTGGTAGCTTGATCCTAATTTTGAGTGGGATGTCTGTGACTTGGTAGTTACCTATGTTGCGGATGAGAGGGTTGGGATGATCACTGTTGTACGCTTTTGTGATTGATTTTTGTTTACATCGTTCAGTAGTTGGTATGTTTGCCAGGTGATGAAGCAGGACTATGGGTGTATCTTGTTGTTTGTTTAGAATAGAAATCCTAAGGAATTTATTCTGGAACTTCTGTACTTTGTTAGTATGTGTTTTGGCTGAAGCCCATACTTGGTGCCCGTAGGTGATGATTGGTCTAATGCAAATGAGATATAGTATGAGTTTTATTGATTTCTTTAGCCTACTGTTCTTTGCGATGAAGAGGTATAGCTTGAAGAGAGCTGGATAGGTGAGGTTTGCCCTTTCTTCTATAGTTATGGCTAATCTTTCTTATATAGTTCTGTGAGTTTATTGTCGAGCGTGATTCCTACATATTTGACGATTTTTGTCCATGGAACATTATATCCATTGATCGAAATTTTGTCTTTGAGTTTTACGTGTTTACGAGTGAGTATAATAGCCTGTGTTTCCTTAGTATTGATCAGGATCAATTGCGTAGATATTCGGTGATCCGGTTGATGTGATTTTGCAGGTACTTAATTGCCTGGGTTGGGTTCCAGGAGGAAGCGTAAACGGCGGTGTCGTGCGCGTAAACTGCGAAGTGTGTGTTATCTGTGATCAGAATGTCGTTTACGTATATGTTGAAGAGTGTGGATCCGAGTATAGATCCCTGGAGACACCTGCTTTGACATTGTAGATCGTTGACTTGGAGTCTGTTATGTACATTTTCCTGTCTTCAACGTAACTTTTAGTGATGGTGGATGGTGTTTGAATTTTATCAAGTTTATGTAGTAGGGCGACATGCGAGACAATGTCGAATGCCTTCTCCATGTATAGCAGGATCAACTGTGAGATCCTGTTTTTGTTGTGTTCGATGGTTATGAATTCAGTGACTCTTTGAAATTACTGTATGCGTGAGTGCTTCTCTCGTAAGCCGTATTTTTGGGGCAAAATTATGTTGTGATTTAATGTTATGTTTTTTCAATGTTATTGAGATGAATGAGAAGGTAGGTGTGGATGATTTTTTTAAAGACTTTGTTTATGATGTTGAGTAGGCTGGTGGGTCCATAGTTGTGGATCTGAGTATTGGACTTGCCAAGTTTTGGAACAGAATGTATTTTCTAGCATTTGGGAAGTATGATTTTTTGATGCAGGCCTTGAAGATGTAATAGATTTGTACGTATGTCTTTTTAAGGAGGTTTCTCAGTTCTGTGCTGGTAATTTTGTCAGGTTCTGAGGCATTGTTATTTAGGAGCTTCTTAATAATTTTGTGTATTAATTGGGAGGTTATGTTGCTGCGGTAGGAGGTGGGGGAGGGAGATCAGTTTCCCTCGTTGAGCTCTTGGACCGAGGAGGGTATTGAATTTCATCGTCCAGTGGAGAGCTGTAATTGTAGGCAGAATTATATATACTAGCATAGTACTTAGCTAGGGTTTCTGCTTTTTCATGGTCCGCGTAGTACATATTATTGATTGTCGAGTCGTTGAGAGGTGGCATTTTGGGGATTTTTCGTCCTGTTATATTGTACGTTTGTCATGGTGTGTGGTCGACTTTGTCGATTTTTTCGAGTCTTTGCCATACGATATTTATGGTTTGGGTTAGTCTTTTTTGAATAAGATTAGTTAATATGTTGCGGTGTAATCTATGTAGGGATTTTTTGGTATTTACGCCTGTGTCTGTTTCTGTCCCTGATTAATAGTTGCAGGTGTGGGTCTGTGTTGTAAGGTCTGCTGGGAGGCTCGCGAGATCGTGTGACTTTGCAGTAGACTTTGTAGAGTGTCAATTTGTATGTCGATGCCGTCCGTGTCGGGGATGTTTTGATTGATGAGGTAGGAGTTGTAGATTTTCCGGTAGAGGTTCCAGGCTGTATGAAGTGTCCAGTGGCTTCGTTTCGGGATCTGATAAATAGAGATTGTTAGGATTATAGGTAGGTAGTTGGAGGAGAGGTCGTCTATCGTTTTGATGGTGTATTTGAGCTGTATGTTGGTTAGGAATAGATCCAGGTTTGAGGAGTTGCAATTTGGTTGTCTGTACATGTAAGTGGGGGAATGTATGATTTGATACTGGCCTGTTTCAACGTGGTTTTCGAGTGTGACTCCGATTTGTTCCTGTTTGTTGTTCCAAATCTAGTATTTGGCGTTAAAGTCGCTTCCTGTGATGTATGTTTATTTTGATATGTGACAAAGTCTAGTTCTCCGAGTGTAATCCTGTGTCTAGGTGGTACGTATACGACTGTGATGATGAAGGCGGGAGTTGTTTTAATATTTATTGATGTGGTTTCGATGGGTGAAGTTGAGGTGAAGTCTTCAGAGGGGATATTATATTGGGCAGCAATCAGGACTGCCCCACGTTTGGGGCTCTCCTGGGTCGAGAGTTCGGTCTTTCGATCGGGTGTTATATTATTTGACTTTTTGCGTGCCAGCCAGCTTCGATAATTATGTCTATTTGATGATCTCGAATAAACTTTTGTAACTTGGGTTTTTTATTTTGCTGGTAACATTCCATAGCATGATCTTGAATTGATTTTTAGCGGCCAGCTGCAAGTTCTTTGACAATAAGTACTATGGCCTTGACTTTTTTGAGATTGGTGGTGCATTTGTGTTGTGGAGTGTTTTTGAATTAGTTCTAGGATTCTGAAGAAGGTGTCTAGGTTGGAGTCCTTTATCTCGTCCAGGGCATTACCAATTGGATTTCCTGCATTAGGGTGTGGGGGAGGATTCTGGGGGTAGTATTGATCTGGCAAGAGTGCTAGCGTATGACGGTAGGTTGTTGTGTACTCGGGAAGTAAGTTGATTTTGTGTAACTGGGGGTGTTATGAGATATTTTGCTCATTGTGGGAAGGGGAGGGAATGCGTGGGTGAGTATGTGGGTTAATTGGTAAAGGTTTTGGAGCTGCTGTTGGGTTTTGTATAAATTTTTTTTCGATAAGTATGAGAAGAGGGCAGGGCATTTTGAGAAGTTAGTCGTTAGGCTGCCTTTGCAGTTTGCACAGGTGAGTAAAGTGTCGGGGGATTTTGTGCATTCCTTGTAGGGTCCGGCGCATTTAACACAAACTGCGTTTCTGTTGCAGTTTTCGGAAGAATGTCCATGTGCCTGGCACCGGTAGCACTGTATGGATGGTTTACAGGATTCGTATTTTTGCCAGTAAACCTTAATGTAGCCTATAGTCCCTCGACTACGAGTTTCGAACACCAACTCGTACAAGCCGCAAGTGGCTGTGCGCCTTGCGTCGAAGTCTAGCGATCTTCGATGTTAAGCAAACAAAGTGCGGAATACCGCTAGGATAGGTGACCGTCCAGCCTAGCGAGTAGTTATAACAACAAGCGTCTGGGCTAAGGAGTCGCTGCCATCAGCCCCACTGATGAGCCTAGGCAGCGACTCCGAGACGAAATGTACAACCTTTCCTCACCTTACCCATTACGTTCACCAAATCCTACATCCTTCCATCATCCTCGCCCTAATTGTAAATAGAATGTGAATAAGTAGGTACCATAGTTCACTTAATATGTTCAACAAAGCGGACCTGGTTAACGTTAGTGAGGGTTGTGCCTGTTATGAAAGTGATTCTGTAGATAGGGTATTTAGTGTGTGTAGGGAGTTCGGTGCAGTTTAAGGGTTTTAATCCTTGAGTCTTCAGGTTGTTGAGTATGGTGTTTGGACTGATTTTAATGAGGCCCTTGAGCACAACTGTAAGTATTTTATGGTGAATGTGTGAAATTGTATGCCTTGTTTGCGGCATACATTTTTGAAGTTAGTGAAATCTTCTGTGTTCTGAAACATGACCTTAAGCTTTTGTGAGACATACTTTACGTAAAATCTGTCGCCGTAGTTTGTTTTTAGTGCTTCAAGTAGTTTTGTGTGATTAATATTTCCATGGAGGTATATTGATGGAGGTTTAATATTTCTCGGTGTGGAAGGATTTTCGGTGTGTGCGAGTGTTTCGTTGGTTTCTTCGTCTGCACTTGTGTGGTCGGTGTCGTGCAGAAGACAATCAGCAAAGATGCTGAAACGGTTGTGTGTAGGTACGTTGAGGTTACTTTCCATACCTGTATTTATTGTTGTGGGGAACCTTGAATTTGATAGCAATATTGATCTTGACTCTCGTCTGATGGTTATTGGATGCAAAACATATTCAGTGGCTTTTCTTTTGGCCGTGGCTATGCGTCAGATTTGTCTGTCTCCGTGTTCGTGCTTGTGTGTTATTTTCCTGCAGAGTTCGCATGGCACGAGTTCAGAGAGTGGTACTGCGGATTGTATGTTGCATTGTAGCACTTTTTGGTCCGACTTCTGTTACAGTGTCGAAGCCATAGGTAATCATGTGTCGCCTATCAAATGGAATGAATGTGCAGGTTCGTATCTCGCGTTGAGTACGATCTTTATTCTTCCGATGATGTCGACTGACTCTCAGGCCTTAACTTTTCTTTTTTTGTCAGGTAGTAGATGTGTTTGCAGTGCCTTGGATTTGTTGCGCCCTATTGCCTGCATTAACAATAAATAATGTAGCAAGGTGATGCTATATCAATTTTGTGCGGTGAATTGGTTTAGGTTGTGTGTGCAGGAGAAGTTTCAAACAACCTGCAGGTATCTTGATAGTTGCGAGCTATGATTTGTGGGACATTTCAGTCTATGTGAAATTTACGTGTTTGGAGAGTCTGGTTTCGATTGGGATATCTGCGATGCTGTAGTTACCAGTATCGCAGATGAGAGGGTTGAGGTGGTTATTGTGATAAACTTCCTGGATAGAGTTTTAGATGAATTGTTCTGAGTATGTTGGCCAATTGGTGAAGTAGTGCTATTGGGGTGTCACGTTGCTTGTTTAATATAATTCTGAGGAATTTGTTTTGCATTTTCTATGCTTTGTTCTTATGAGTTTTAGCAACTGCTACCCAGATCTGCTGTCCGTATGTGATGCAGGTGAAGTAAATCAGGATCTTGAGTGGTCTTTTGAGTTTGCTGTTCTTAGCAATGAGGGAGTAGATTTTAATAAGAGCAAGGTTGGCAAGATTTGTCCTCTTGTATGGCTGAGGACCGAGTTTAGAGTAAAGAAGTGTTCCTAAATAGTTTACCGTTTTAGTCCACGGTACGTTGTATTCGTTGATTTTTATTTTCCTGGTGATTTGGAGATTCTTGCGTATGAATGTGATTGCTTGAGTTTTCTGTGGATTGATCTTTAGTTTCCATTTGTACACGTATTCCAAGATCAGGTCGATGTGCTTTTATAAGTATTTGGAAGCCTGGTTAGAATTCCAGGAAGAAGAATAGATTACTGCATCATCTGCGTATATTGCAAGTTGTGTGTTGTTGGTAGTTGAGATATCGTTTATGTAGATGTTAAAGTGTGGATCCTAAAATGGAGCCTTATGGCACACCTGTGATTACGTTCTTTTGTCGTTGAATTGGATCCTTTTATCGTTAAGAACATTTTTCTGTCTGTTAAGTGACTTTTAATTATTCTGATGATGACGTCCGGAGTTTGATTTTGTGGAGTTTGTAAATTAGTGCTTCATGCCAGACGATGTCAAAGGCTTTTTCCATGTCCATGAAGATTATTTGTGTGATTCTGTTTTTGTTTAGTTCGATCGTTGCGTATTCTGTGACTCTGAATAATTGATGCATGAGTGATTTTCTGCGAAGCCGTACAGTTGTGGGAAGATAATGTTGTTGTTTCTGAGATGGGTGAGAAGGTGTGAGAGTAAAATTGTTTCCAGAATTTTGCTAATGGTGCTGAAAAAACTGATGGGCCTGTAGCTCTGGATTTTAGTGTTGGATTTACCTGGTTTCGGTATTGGATGAATTTTCGCTGTTTCCCAGGCATTAAGGAAGTAGGATTTCTGAATACATTTCTTAAATATGCAATAGAGTTGTACTATTTTTTTTTTCTTGGAAGATTTTTTAATATTATTGCCATGATTTTGTCTGGCCCGGGAGCTTTGTTGTTTGGTAGTTTTCTGATTATGTTATGGATTTGACGGGAGGTTATATTTAGTAGGTAAGATAGGTTAGTGTCAGATACGTTTGGCGAGTTTTTGATGTGGGATTGTTTTTTAATTTCGCTGTCTAAGGGCGAACTGTTGCTGTGTGCCAAGTTATGAATGTTTACAAAGTGTTTAGCTATGACTTCTGCTTTGTCGTGGTCTGTGTAGTGTGTTGCTAATAGATCGATAAGTGGTGGTCTCTTTTCCGTCCATTGAGTTTATAGGTTTTCCAGAGTGTATAGTTGACTTTTTTTATTTTCTCAAGTCGATTTTGTTAAATGATATTTCTGAAGTAGATTATTCTTTTTTGTATTAGTGTAAGAGGTTGCGGTGAAGTTTGTGAATCAGATGTCCTGTTTTTTGATATTCACGTCTCTGTTTATTTCGGTTCCTGATCAGCGTTTGTTCAGCGAGTATTGGGTCAGTGTGCAAGGGTGTCTGACGGGTGTTATGACAGTTTGAGTGGTCTTACGACATGCATGCAGTATATTGTAGTGCTTCGATTTGCTTCTCGATGTCGTCCTGGTATTCTACATTTTGATTTATGGAGAAGGTGTTGCATATTTTTCTGTATAGGTTCCAGTCTGTGTGGTGGACGAAGCGGTTATGTTTCAGGGATTGATTGGTGTAGAATGACTAGCGGGTGGTTGGATAAGAGATCGTCTACAGTTATTATGGTGTATTCGTAGAATATGTCAGAAATAGGTATAGTATCCAGGTTTGAGGGGTGGGAATTGGGTTGTCTATAGATGTAGGTAGAATTCGGTATTGGCCTATTTCGAGGTGGTTTTTGAGCGTAACTTCGTTTCTGGATGTGTTGTTTCAGAGGTGATGTTTGGCGTTGAAGTCACCTCCGGTAATGTATAGTGTGCGGTCGTTATGTTGGATGATTTAGTCAAGTTCCTCGGGTGTGATTTTGTATTTTGAAAGGACATATAAGGCAGAGATGAGAACAGGAGGGTTAGCTTTGATTCTTGCGCTGGTAGTCTCGACTGGAGAGGGATGTACGTAGTCTTCGGAGGGGATTTTATCATGGACTGCTATCATGATTTCTCCTCGGGAAGGATCGCCCTGGGAGAGGATTTGGTCTTTCCTATGGATGTGGTAATTGTGAAAGTTAAAGCTGTTTTTTGGTATGAGCCAGATTTTAGTGATTATTGCTATGAGTGTAATTTGGTGACCTTGAAGAAATTTTTGGAGTTCTGGTTTTTTTGTTTTGAATGCTGGTTGCATTCCACTTTGAGAGAGTTATTAATGGCCAGATTCAAATTCTTTCACGATCATGATTGTAGCCTTGACTTTTTCGATGTTTGTGGTACATTTAATGTAGTGTTTTTGGATAAGGTCGAGTATTTGAAGGAACGTGTCCAGATCGGAGTCTTTCACTTCGCTGAGGGCATTACTAATTGTGTTTTCGGGGTTTGGAAGTGTGTCGGCGGTTTCTTGGTGTCCATTTTGTCCAGTAAGAGCATTGGCGTATGTGTATGGGGTGTTGCGGGGTTTGGATGTTTTCGTGTATCCGTGGGAATTCAGAGACGTTTTGTTTGTTCTGAGAAGCTCATAAAATGCCTGGGTGGGAGGGAGGAACGGAAGATGAGGATTTGGGTGTTGGTTTGTTTCAAAAGAGTTTTTTTTTGCGAGATATGACAGTAGGGCAGGGCATTTGGTATAATTGGCTGTATGGTTACCTTTGCAATTTGTGCAGATGGAGAGTATATCAGGAGTACGTTTCGTGTATTCTTTGGTATTATGTGCTCTGGCACATTTAACACAGACTGCATTTTTATTGCAATTGGCGAAAGAATGTCGGTGAGCCTGGCAGTGATAACATTGTATTGTGAGTTTTCGGGATTCGTATTTCTCCCAGTAGACCTTTATATTTTCAATGAAGCGAACTTGAACGAATTGTAGACCGGGTATTCAGTGTGCGCTGGGAGCTCTGTGCTCTGGGAGTTTATTGGTTTTAGTCTTTGCCTTGTGCTGTATGAGTTGTTCATTGAGTTTGATAAGTCCTTTGAGGACAACTGATAGTATTTTCTCTGTGGATAGGATAAAGGTGTGGTATTGAATATTCTGCTTTCGGCATACTTCTTTGAAATTACTGAAGTCATCTGTGTTTTGGAATATGATTTTTAGTTTTTGTGAAACATATTTAGCGTAGAACCTGTCACCGTAACTGGTTTTTAATGCTTCCAATAGTTTAGTAATTAATATTTCCGTGAAGGGGGTAGATTGGGGGTTTAACCTTACTTAGTATAGCAGGGCTTTCGGTGTGTGTTTGTGTTTCGTCCTTTTGTTTGTCATCACTTGTGTTGTGAGAATCGTGCAGGAGACAGTCAGCAAAAATGCTGAAACGGTTATTGGTGAGTATGTTAAGGTTGCTTTCCATACCTGCGTTAAATGTAGTGGAGTGCCTTGAGTCTGAGAACGATGTGGATCTTCACTTGATTGTTATTGGGTGTAACACATATTCGCCACAGTCTTTCTTTTGGCCGCGAGCCAATTTTGGTTTGGACTGGCTCCGTCTTTGGTTTTGCGATTTTTCCTCCTTGGTTTTATAGCGTTTTTAGCGTTGCACGTGTTCACAGCGTGTTGCAGCAGTGTACTTGATACTATAATATTTTCTGACTGATACTCTGGACTCTACTAAGTAGTGTGAGCGCTCCAAGAGGACTCCTCCAGACATGAATTGTCTTGTGGGTGGTTTTATATAGTAGTTAAATAGTAGTTATATAGTCTTATATAGTAGTTATATAGTAATATAGATTCCACTGTGTTTTGCCCGGTCACTGGATTAGGCAGGCAGCTAATTGATTTCAAATGTGTTTGAGCGAGGTCGGTTCTATAAAGTCATTTCCTTACTTTCTGGGCCTAGGATGTGTCCCTTGCAATATGTTTCACAATCATTTATAGCGGACAGTTGCGAGAAAGAAATTTACCGAGCCTTGGAATGGGGAGTCAGGTATGATTATAACAATGAAAGAGAAAGTAATGAAAGAAGAGTTAAGGGAAATCCCTGTCGTGGAGAAAATAATAAATTTGAAAGTTCTTATTCTTGGCTCGGTGAATTTATTTTTCACATCACAGTTTGGCCCTCGCTGTGTTCGGTGAAACCGAACATAAAGAATGTTAAAGAAATAAGGAATAACAAATAATTTGATAACATATTTTATTGCTACTAAAAAAGAGAAGAAGTCATATAGACGAAGTTTGGAAACTACTCGTTTCTGAGATTTAAACATTTTTTGATTACGATGAATTTATTATTTATATCCTATAGAAATATATAATTTATTTAAGCAACTTGCTAAAAAATTATTTTTCTTCTTTACATGCTTTTCATCGACTATGCAAGACATTGAAGAACTATTAGTGTATTCCAAATTTGGAATATGTAAAGAAATAATTTGATTTTTGACTATTTTCAGGTTACCAGCATTATTATTGTCATAAGCTAAAGTTTTAAACAACTCCGGTAAAGAAGTACAAATAGAAGTACAAATTGCTTAAAAAAGAAAAATGTTTAGTTTTATATTTATATAAACTTATTTCTTGGTTAGTAGCATCAGAATAAGATATTAAAATTTGACTTATTCTCTGGACACCAAAAATTCTATCTCAATAAAATTCTATTACTGTAAAACTATTATTTATAACATATAATATATATTATTTATTAAAATGATAATTATAGCAAAAATGATGAGTATATGATAATTATATAATAAATGTAGTATGTTTTCTAGAAGATATACATAAATACTTAGTGCAACATAAAGCAAAGAATAAGTAATAAACAATACATAGAATAAATCATATGTATTGAAAAATATAAACAATTAGTAAATAATTAATAAATATTTATAATTATAATAATAGATAATTATATTAATTAATAAATATAAGCAATTAGGAAGTAATTAAGTTTTTGTGACTTTTATTCAAATAGACACATTGCCTTGCGGTTGTCAATTAATTTATGAATAAAATTATTCACTAGTTATTAAAAAATCTTCATCATGCATGTAAGCATAATTCTGAAATATCATTAAGATATGTAACTGTGATTTTTATTAACGCTTAGGAAACACAAAAAATAGAAGTATATACGAACACGTATGTGTATACAGAATTATGTACTGTAATACAACAACAATACTGTAGAGAGAGATCTCAAGACCTAGTGATCTAGAAAAATTGACGTTTCGGAAAGCTCCATTGTCAAAAATGTATTAGTACGTTTATTTATATTTCCATTAGTAAACTGCGTATATTGAAGTACTTATACAACATACTATAATGCAAAATTGCACATAATATAAAAATATATATATAAAATAATCAAAGTATAATGTTTTTTATAATCTCCGTATAAAATATCTTTCTGCCACATTTATTAATTAATAACATTCTCTAAAGTATAAATCTGCAACCGCAATCTATTTACTAGAAACAATGTTATTCTCTGTGGTTAAATTCAATACATTTCGCTCTGACGGAAAGGGCTTTTATTGAGAAGGACTAATATTGAATTGGATTCTGAAATTGTTTCGTCAACGGAAATTAAAATGACGAACATGTTCCAGGATATATGTACATGGTGCAGCGAAATTGTGTATGAGTCGATGGAATACCGAATACTTGTTACAACAAATGACGAATCATACACTAATTAGAACAATTTCTCAGAATATTGCAAAAAAACATATAGAGTAAATTGTAGATGTGTAACGATATATAAGATAAGGTTCTTTAATGGAATTAAAAGCAATAAGTTCTGTCAATATTTTCTTGATTATAATTTTTGCTTTGAGTCATAAATTTGTTATACTACATCATAAAATATATATAAGGTAAGAGTCACTAAAGTCACACTCAAATTTTAAAAAAATACCGTAACATCAAATACGAATAATTAAAAATTATTTTGCGTCCTTACGGAGTATAAAAGAATTTCTGACTTTCGTTGAATACACATTATATTAGATAGTATAAATTAATAGTGTATACTCATTACACTATAGTGCTTCAAAAGAGAAAAGTATCTATAATCATGACACAATTTACTGCATCGGATATTGTCCTGGAGATCTAGGAAGAATATACTGTAAACGTAACAAAATACGGAATTAAGAATGAAAACATGACGATTCCTAGAATGGTAAAACGTTTTAAGTTTTTAATCATAGAGTAAATTCCTTATATCAATTCAAATATGCTACAATATCATTAAATTTTTTTGAAAAAGGCTAATGTCCCATTGTTCTATTCTAATCTAGGATCACAGATTTGTTATTATTTTGTCAATTATTTCGTAAAGAATCGTTGCAACTTTATGTCTTAAATCTCAAATTAATCATTGTTTTAAATCTGGAATTTAACATTATGTTTTTCAAATATCTACATACACAGTCACAGCCATGTATCAAACACTATCAGCGTTATCAGTTCAAAGAGTATTCGAAGATGAAAGATCGCCAGATTTCCATATTTCATTTTGTATACAAAGTTTTCAGCTCGAAATATACTACTTACTTTAAATATGATCAATGTGTAATATATTAACGCTAACATAAAGTTTAGTGAACTAAAAGTTGCGTTTCAGGTATTTAATTAAAATTTAAATGTTCAATAATGAATTAACATATAAGTATGTGCAATGTAATTTACTCGTGTGTAATGTAAAAATGCTTGGACAGTCATATTTGAATTCAGTAAGTCAATACACATTTATACATATATCATTTGCGGAAATATCGTATACCGAGCAAAAAGTGCCAACTTCCACCAATTATTAAGTTTCTAATGAGTTTATGATTTTTCTGCGGGTATCTTCTACGATATTTTGCTTGGAGGTAGCCACTTCAAACGAACTTTTGTTCAATGCATTTTTCACCTCATAACTAAAAAATATAAAAAATTTCATAATATAATTGAGATATTTGTATACATAATATTACAACCAAGCTATGCTTACACAGCAATTTTACAGAGTAAACGTACAAGCGTTAGTATAAATAAATCCAGTACCTGTGGCAAAGTGTAATTATTGTTTTTCAGATCGCAATGATGAAAATGATTTCCAGAGCACTTCAGGATAATACTGCTTTGGATAATGAATCAAGAAGGTTGTCGAAATTTTGCAAGATTATTTAATATTCTTGCGCTAACACATAAAATTGACGCATGTAAATAATTTATAAGAATAAAAAAAGAATGTTCTGGTATGTATACCTGTACCTATGTATATATATATAACATTTAAAATTTTAATGATTCATAAATATTATGTATTTAGTGCTACTCTGAATAATGAAATATGAATACTATTTCCAACATCAATCTTTGAATATTGTACTGATACAAATTTTTAAATATTCTTTTTATTTAGATATTCTATTAAAATTAATGTTTTTTTTCTTTTTTTAATAAGTGACAAATATCTGAAAGACATTTGTGTCTGCTATTCTTTCAAAAGGAATGAACATTTCTGAATTGATATGGATACTATTGCACTAAATTAATTTAATAACAACGACTAGAGTAATAGTTTTATATCAAATTGACGAAACTTTTAACGGTGATCAATAATTTCCTTTATAGGTAAAACATAATCTAATTTTCTATAGAAACGTAGCATATTCATTATTTCTCTTATCATCCTAAAGAATTGGAATATCTACACATATATCATATCTCTAGTCATTTACCTGTTTTTTATTCAATTCGTTTGAAGAATTAATGAACTTCATGCAAGAATAGAAGGAAACAAAAAGTAAAAGATATATTGTACAATTTATTATTTTATATTATTTGCAATTATTTGCATTAATTATTTGACATGTGATTCTAAAACAAATTACATCCGGGAACAAATAGCGAAACTAGTTGCACGTGTTCGCGAGAATCGATTTCATGTCAGTAGTAGAGTGTTAATTACTTACAATGATAAAATGCAATGAAGCAGAAAATTGTGCAGAAAGCGCTAACTTTTACACAGTGAAATTACGTTAACTTATCAATCAAACATGCGATTTAGAAGAAAAGACGTAGACAAATTTATAAGAATCACGTGGTGAACGCATTCGAATTAGAAAAAAGAAAACAGCATTTTCATCAACATTATAAGTATATTTGCCACAATGAAATACATACTATAATGAGCCAGTAACCAGAAATTTCAGGAGATTTTGTTTGTTATTCTTTTTAATACTAACAATGAGTAAGATGGACAAAAAACCTTAATTGTTTCAATCAACTTTTTCAAATAACAATTCTTTTTTATTCGCTCGTTACAGAGAATATTTATTAAGAATTATTAAATATTCATTGAGAAATATTTATTCAAGTTTCCAATTTCAACATTTAAAAAATTATTAAGTTTTAGGGATTTATATTATTATGTTTATTTTAATATCCAAGTTCATTCTATGTGGTTAAACTTAACTTTCGTTCATTTTCATTCAAAATCAGTTCTAATTTGTTTAAAACATTGTTGTTTAAAATTAACATTACTCGTAATTATAAATTAAATTTATTATTCTAATATTGAATAATATCTGTCTAACGCTATCAATCCGGCTCGAAAGAGCAAATATTAAATCTAATTCGATCAAGCCGTCTCGTGCTAGACTTGAATATCGTGCTCGTGTCCGACCGTCGCGATAAACCCTCTACGCCCGAAGGACCACGCACGACAATGTGGGACCGTATTACCGCAGTTGACGTGTACTCAGGAATCTCAAGGTTTCCCATTCTGTTCGAGACGAGTGTCTCTCCAACGAGAATCTGTGTCTATGTATTCCGTTTTTCCTTTCGATGTGCGTTCTTTCGAATCCTTTTCATATCTACTCCCAAAGTCCTCTCCAATGAAGGCATGGGTATTTCCCACTGCAGGAAAACTGTCTGGGAAGAGAATACCGAGTACCGTCTTCTGCGGAAGGAAATTTTGGAGGAAATTGCAACTTTTACTTTCTCCGAAGTCATATGAATTCCGTTCATTCTAAGGACTGACCGTAATTTACTACAGGGCCGTTTGTTGGTAACAGTACTGTTGGGATGCAGACCTAGTGCCTGCACCCACTATTTTAAAAAATATAAAATTTCTAGATACGACTAAAATTTCGTCCATGCTACAAATTACTGTCGTTGCTGGCTGTAACGATCTGTCTAAAATGTTTCCTTCGAATTTTTCGATTTTATATTCCAAACACTATGTCTTAACACAGAATTATATAGAAGCAAATAATATCTGTTTTGGAACATGAACCTTTGAAAGAGAATCGTTATATTGGACAATTATTTACATAATAAGGTGCAACTATACTTGTATTCGTTTGCGAAATTTGCATGATTATATTAAAAATATCTCAATGTTTGAACCGATTCATTGGTTCGCATTAAATATGAAATTATTTATTTATTTAATTGATTAATGGTAGTCTTTCCAGATAACTTGTCTGATCCACGGGCGTCAATCGTTGTTAATGTACTGCGTTTTACATTTACTTTACGGCAAAAAGCAGGTCCTAGCAACGTATCGCAGTTATATGAATACTTAGTCATGAAGTAATTTCTATTTCCTGGCAAAAAGAGACTAAACAGGAAAAGATTTAAAATATTTCTGAGGAGTAATAATTAATCGTTCATGTCGTAAATTCGAGCAGTCAAATAAAAAGATCTAATATAGTATTTATATCTTTGTATATTTCTCTATATTTTTTATTATAGAGACTATATTTTATTTTATTACACTTTACTTTATTATATTTTACTATAGATATTTGCTATATCTCAGGTCTAGTCAAATAATATTCGGTTTTCTTCAGCCTCTCGAATTTCGATTCCTGCTCCTTTTGCTACCATGGACGAAATATGTCGCCACAACCTTATTGGTTGCAATACCATTCGATGAGTGACATTCTTTTATAACACCATTTCTACATCATTGACGAATTCTCTCGCTTCATAATTTCGCTTTTGTAATGACACTGATAATGTGAGTTGTCTCATGTTTTATTAGAAAAGATGCAAAGTATTGTTATTGTTTTTTCTGGGATTGATAGAATGCAAGATGTCCTTTCCATTGCAAGGCAAAAACACTATTGCCATGTGAGATGTTCTGTCAATAGCACCGTAAGTGTAAAATTCGACAAACAGGATAACTTGACAGGGGAATTGTAGAAGCATTGTTATAAAGTGAGATATCTCATGGTGCACAACCGACATAGAAGAGATATCTCGTCCATACTAGTGAAGGTTAAAAAAGTTCCAATGATTTACAAGTATATATTAACATACATCTTTTTAAAATTACTATTCTAATACGTACACTAATGTGCAAAATTAAGCCTCGCGCGATTAATTCAAGGTAATTCATTTAAGGAGAAACTATATTATTATCGCGTAATATAGAATTATGTACTATCACGTTTTCTATAATATCATGCTCGTGATATCATGAATGTTATTTTTATATGATGTGGATCAATTTAGTCGTACATCATTTCATGTGTAATAATAGAATGTAAAATTTCAAACAATAGATGTAGAAAATTTTGCAACAGTTTTGATTTAAAACAAAATATGTAGATCAATCTGGATATACGAAATAAATGCAAACAGAGAACACTTGAACGATTATAGGTGTTTAAAAAATTAGAAGGAAATTGCAACATATATTACATATATTATTATTATTATATTGTATGTATATGTTTCAGAATACTAGAAACGAATTTGAATTTTCACATATTTTACGATTGTTATATGATTTTATTTTATGAAGTTTAAACAGTTTAAAATATTTTTATTGAGTATGCAAATAACTTTGTCCAACTTTGTGTTTCAAATTCATTAAAGTCAGTGAAAGACGAACAAAGGGAATAATATTTACTTTGTTTTGTATTTAAATCATATTTTGTGTTTAATCATATTTTAGTTATCGTTTTAGCTACGTGATTTATTGAACCATTAGTATTTATATTCATTATGTCTGTTATTAAATTAAAGAAATACAAGAAATTTCAAAAATACTGGGTTGCCAGCAGTCACACAGTGAGAAAAGAATCTTAATTCTTGATTCAAAAATAAATTTTAAAATATTTAAAAAAAAATAAAACTATTTATTTATTTAGTAGAGACAATTCTACTACTACGAATATAAAAAAACTTCTTTTCCAGGAGTTTATTTTCAAGAAGTATAACGTTGAACTACAAAGGTGAAACAACTTAAAGTTAATTAAATTAAAAGTCTTCAATTTTGTATAATTAAAAATGTAACAAATCTTTCCTTTAAAAAATATAGTTTTCCTCCTTCTTTATATATTAGGTAAAGCGAAAAGTAATGTTGTTCTTTTGCGCGTTATTTTGAAACCAAGTATCGTGCAACTGCGCTGATTAAGTACATTAACTGTTGGTATTATTTTGGAGCTCTGTTCATACAGTTACTATTTTCATTTCATCTTTTTTATTTTTACAGATGGTAAAAAATGTCAAGGCCAAAGATCGAAGAGGTGCAGTTGCGCTATATGTTGTTATTTTTGTTTGATGAAGGATTAAAACCCAATGTACGAGCTATAAAAAATGTTAATGAATCTTACAGGGAAATCTTGAATATCCGTAAATGCCAACGGTGATTCAAAAGCAACTTAAAATGTCTTTGGTGACCAAAATCTTAATTTCTCGCTGCATGCGGCTTTGCATTGTCTTGTTGCAAGATGCGTCGTTGTTTATTCACAAGAATGAATCGTTTTTTTAGTAATCCCACATTTAATCTTTTCAATTGCGTACAGTAGATCTCTGCTGTGATAGACTAGCCAGGTTTTAATAATTCATAATGGATCACATTCGAAATATTTCACCAGCAAAAGAACCTTTTTTAATGACAATATAAAGATGGTTCAAGTATTAAAACCGGTTTTTGACCTGGACAAAGCCATTGTTTTTTTTATGTGGATTGCTGTAAAGGATCCATTTTTCGTCTTCAGTAAGAATTCTTTTCAGAAATGAATCGGTTTCATACCGGTCAGCAACGAAAAACAAATGGTCACTCGCTAATCTAAAGCGGACGACGATAGGTCGTGTGGAATCGAAACTCCTTGCCTGTATTTTATGCCGAGTCTTTTTAAATGAATTTTTACAGTCGACCAGAGACAGCCGATATCCTGCGATAATTTCTTAATGGTTTTGCACGGATCTAATTCCATATGATTTCACGTCGTCATCGATTGTTTGTGGTCTTCTCGATTTTGACTTATTCTTAAGATTTTGATCGTCATTTTTAAATTGTTTGAACCATCGTTCGCATTGACGGATATTCAAGATTTCGACGTAAGTTTCATTAACATTTTTTGTAGCTTCGTTGGGATTTAATCTTCAAACAAAAATAACAAAATACACCGCAACTCTTCGATCTTTGGCCTTGACATTTTTACTATCTGTAAAAATAAAAAAAATGAAATGAAAACAGTAGCAGTATGAAGAGAGCTTCAAAATAGTACCAACAATTAACGTACTTAATCGGCGCAGTTGCACGACAATTGGTTTCAAAATGACACACAAAAAACATTACTTTTCGCTTTACCTAATACATATTACACAATTATTAGTAACATTTCAAGGAACCCATCACTAGACTGCAGATTTTTATACATTTGTGGAAAATTTAAAACTGCAAGTGTATAATACAATATATAATTAGCAAATTTATATGAAGAAATCAAAGTATAATACTGAATGAGTGAAACAAATCTCCAAGCAGGTTTAGTTGTTTGAATTGAGTCTCATAAAAATAATCGGCTTTATAAAGAAAATTTCAATTTACAAGACCGTAGTCTTGTGAATCTAGTCACGAAAAACTTTTTATTGTTTTTATAATTTTCGAAGGAAAAGAACCTTCCCGCTGCATAATCAGTTTCGAAGAAACGAACTAACGTTTGCCAGTTGAGACTTCACGCTTTAAAATTAGATCGAATGGATTGCTATATGACATTACGTAGTTACGTATTTATGTAGTTACATCAGTTTAAATGCTCGAAATTTTCACTGACACAATTATGCTCCTCACTGTAAGTGACACTTGTTTAAATATAGTACATACATTTTTAACCTTTTGTACGTTTAGTTTGTACTAAAGTATCATACGATCGTTAAAGTCTGAGGTATTTGAAATAATTAATTATCTGAATAAATCTTTCAGAGTATATATATTTGTCGCGTTCTTAATATAGCATATGTGGTATTACACACTTGGTAATTTTATCGAACACTCAAAGGATTAATACAAGATATATAAAGAAACAAATTTAATTTGGTATATTTAAATGATATACATTGTACATATGTATAAATTTATGGAAGAAAGTATTAGTAAAATAGGTCGATCGTATTTCTGTGCAATTATTATGTTATATTGGTTTGTTGGAAACATTTTGATTTAATACGAAGACTAGTTGTTACAGATTTCGTTCGTTATAGAATATCTCGAAATGATTTGAGAGATACAAATTAAATTTCAGTATTATTTTTAAAACATATAACAATTAGGAATTGTATGTGAATATATGTACATGAAAATATTAAATGTATCATAAGATCAAAAAAGGCAATGTTTCAAAATTAAAATCTTATAATAAATAAAAATTTTTATATTATGAATATTATTTTGCTCACATATTATGAATATTATTTTACTCACTTTGCTAAATTTATTCAATAAAATATTATCTCTTATATTAAATATTTGAAAGTATCATTTTAGTTTCTTGAAAAACTAAAGTTTTCGTGTTATATTATCGAAATGAAGGTTTGAATTACTGAAATTATTATAATTTCGTATATACTATCATACATATTAATACAGTGTACCAGTAATAATTTTATTTCGAACGTGAAATGGAAAAGTATGAAGTTATCGCATTTTGTGTTTTTAGAAAGATGAAATGCTGATTGCTATTCCAATAATATTATAATATCATAATAATGCACTAATAATATAATAATTCTATAATATTTTATAGTATGTGTGTGTGTGTGTAGTTCAATAATTTCATATGTAGTGTTCTCAAAATTTGAACAGTAAATTTGGACACAAAATATATTTTATTGATAAGCCAATTTACTTTTTCAGTTTGATATAACATCGTATTTTGTGCAGTGGCTCATATAAAAGAGACATAATATTCTCTGAAGTTACTGTATTTTTAAAAATTTATAAATTATCTCTTATTTTTATGTTGAACCACTTTTATATTAAAGAGCTCATTTAAAACTTGATTTAAATTCTCGTAATATTGTATTTTTAAGGACAACTCGAGGGATGTATATTACGCATTTTCAAAGTTTCATGTTTTTTATTCTTACGTCTAATCATGTGAAACTTTGAATACTATGTAATTGTAGAATTGGAATGTAATTGTAAATTGGTTATCCAACTTTATTTTCGAGAAAAATATGTTTGTATGTTCATTATCTATACGTCATATATTCGTACGTTCTTGCCAAATATAATAGGTATCAATAAATGTACAGTAAAGTGTAATTAAATGAGATTCGCAAATCATAAACATATTTAAACGTATACATGTATCTAATTTTTTCACGAATTAAATTTTCTTAGGCAAAACTGATATAGAGAAATTTTTTCCTCTAAGTTTATATTTTCATTTATCCTTTCACTTAGAATCACTCTCTTCAATTACACGAAACTTTATAAAAATATAAGATTAAAGTTGCAGTGTAAATATATAGTATCAGACAGAATTAAAGAATTAAATGTCAAAGTAATTTTATTATAAAAGAATTGATATGAAATAGGTAGAATTCTGTAATTACAATTCTCTGATTACAATTTTGTCATTCGAAACAAAGCATTATTTACAAAAAATTTCATTCATAGGAGAAATTTTATTCACATACCCATCGTTACACACTAGAATAATAAATAGGGAAATTTAATTTGCGTTCGATCTGATCGATACTTACGTGTAATTTAATCTTACACATCGCGTAATAATTAATACACAATGGATTTTACTATGAACGAAATTTGAAATTATCAACCTTTGTAATAATCGTACTTTCTGTATAAATACAAAAATTATTAGCAATATATAATCTATATTAGCATATTATTGCATATAATTATAGATTGGAATACTATTAGCAACGTTTTTTTAATAGAAGAAACGAGTAAGGGGTGTATTGAATACAAAGTGATGCACAAGTATTTTAGATTGACAATGACACTTTCATTGACACAAGATACTCAATAACTACAATAATATAAATTTTGACATCATTAGAAATATTTCACGAAAAAAACAAAATTTAATTTCATAATCTTCAAGCGCCCAGGTTTCAATTATGCAAAAGAAAATGCTAATTTGACTTCAGGTACTCTAAAGATAGGTGTTACAATAAATGTAACGACATACACACGCGTTTGCTCATATCGATGCAAAGAATGATGTAATTAAATATATAATGCTGGGTGTAAACAAGTGATAATATCGTGATAGCTTTATATCCTTAACTGCAAAACTGCTCGCTGACCTATGGAAATCACCGTCGCTACAAATACGTGATAACTTTTAAAGTAGACTTGATCCCGTGCGAATATACATATATTGTATATTAAAGAAATTGTTTAAAATGTATAGACGTTAAGCGACAGAGAGATCGACACAAACGAATTGATGATAAAAATGAGTATATTTCTTGACCACGCTCTGCAAGACTAAAGTATTCGCGATGATGCTCGTCGCTCTAGGCCATCAATACTTTGAGCGCCACTTGATAGCGAAGGCTGGAGAGATTGATGACGGTCCTCGTCGTCGGCAAGGGTTGACAGCTCACACTCTTCACGTTGCTTATGTCGTCGCTGCGGAGACAACGAAGCTCACACTGATTCCGCTGCTGGTGTCGTCGTCGGGAAGACAGCGGCTCACACAGCTCACACAGCTGATGACGTCGACGGGAAGACAGCGGCTCACACAGCTCACACAGCTGATGACGTCGACGGGAAGACAGCAGCTCATACAGCTCACACAGCTCACACAGCTGATGACGTCGACGGGAAGACAGCGGCTCACACAGCTCACACAGCTGATGACGTCGACGGGAAGACAGCAGCTCATACAGCTCACACAGCTCACACAGCTGATGACGTCGACGGGAAGACAGTGGCTCACACAGCTCACACAGCTGATGACGTCGACGGGAAGACAGCGGCTCACACAGCTCACACAGGAACAATCGCTGTAAGGAAATGCAGTGAACCGTTATGGTTCCTGTAGGAGCAGCAAGGCTCGAATCTTGACTTTACTCAGAAGTCCCGTATGAGCGGTAAGGCTCGAATACGGATTTCACCAGGAGGTTACGTAAGAGCGGTAAGGCTCGATTACGGACTTTACTCAGAAGTCCCGTATGAGCGGCAAGGCTCGACTACGGACTTCACCAGGAGGTTACGTAACAGCGGTAAGGCTCGATTACGGACTTTACTCAGAAGTCCCGTATGAGCGGCAAGGCTCGACTACGGACTTCACCAATGGGTTACGTAAGAGCGGTAAGGCTCGATTACGGACTTCGCTGTTCCTTGTCCTTGCTACTGCTGATCGTCTCGCTTGCTGAAGATGATCTCTGGAGCACGTAGTACGTGGGTGGAATGAATTCTCGGCAGAGAATTCCTCGTCTTTGGCTGATGTAAGTTCTTGCCTAAAACTGAATGGAAACAGAGCGTTAGGTGCTGCGATTTGCTCGGTTTCGACCGTGGATTCCCAAGACAGATCACTTGCACTTTGATTGCACTGATCACACCAAGTTGTCGAAGTGACTTTGAGGGTTGTTCGAATCGAACTGAATGAAGCTCGCGCTTGTGCCCCTTCTCCCGAACTTGGGACTCAAGGCGACAGTCTGGCGCCACGTAGCGTTCACGCACAGGCCTGCCGAAGACGTGCCTTACGTCGATGTTTTCAATTCGTCTCAGTCGACGAATTCCAGAGACCAAGAAGGTTTGGGTGGTCCTGCGTGAATTTACGACACTCCGAGTGTCGAGGAATACGTTTCTATCAAGGAGTGCCTAGACGATACTCTGGGTAAACACAAAAATGTTTAAAATAAGTCCCTTTTGAAGATAGACTCTGTTGTTCGTTCGAGGTCTAAGCAGCTGGAGTTCTGAGAACTCCACTTGAGATATCCGTTCGTTACGGAGAAAGAAGCGTGGAAGCGTGAGAACGAAAGTTGGCTCTTCCATTGCCTTTACTTTTTAAACAGAAATTTTTTATATTTTTTACGAAGACTTGTATTTAATTCAATTGATTTCACACATTCGTCGAAAAGTATAACATATGTATTTGATGTGCAAATTAATAATACGTAACGAAATACTTTCAGCATTACCTGAAACAGGAAATATCCAATTTCGAATCGCGATTATGTCAAGATCATAAAAATAAAAGTTATGTAATGCGTAGTCTTCTAAATCACTTCACCGATTTAATGCAAAATTTAAATATATTTATTTGTTATATTATTATATGCAATGTAATTGATGCGTGTGAATTGCTTAATATATTGCAATCCATCTTGAATATTTTGTAAACTTTTATTCATACAAGTTCGGGATTTTATCCACACTAATATTTCAAGTATTTGTTCTTATCATTTATTATTTCTAGTTCACTTTTAATCTATTAAATCTACAATGTTACAAGTAATACATTTGTTAATGATACCATTGCTATAAATATCAGAAAATGTTTATTTATTCTTTAGATTTTCATCCAAAAATAGAGATATATTAACTACTGAAAATGAATATTTGTTTGTTTTAAAGATACATTTTAACTCAATCAATATGCACCATGACATCAAATAACACTTTTCAAAATATGTACATCTTCGATGATGTGATAAAATTATGACATGAAGTAATACGTAACAAATGTCAATTTAAATTGAATTGATATTCCCGGTCTTGCAAATTATTAGCACTTTGTACATTAATAAGAACTGGAATGAAATAATGCCGACTTACAAGTTGCATACGAGTTGGAACGAAAACAGTTATTAGAAAATGTCAAAACGAAATTAGCAATCTGCGTATTTTATAAAGTTCAAACAAATAACACAATATCGCTGCAATTTCAAATCAATTAGTCTAGTTCTATTTCCAATAGTAGAATATATATATTATATCATTAGAAATCTTTACTGTCACTAGAAATTTGAAGGATTTGACATTATTTAAATAATATATTTTAAATGAGCTGAATAATGTATACTCTTATTTAGTTAACAGTCTAACATAATTTTTTGTCTTCGTTTACTTGAATGTGAATATGATTTTTACTTAAATTATTTCGTTATTTTTTTTGTCGAATGATATAACTTTCCATTTTATTTTTTGTATTTATTATATTTAATTAAATTATATTTGATTTATTTATTGTATTTGATTAAATTTTTATTCATATAATTTCACAAATATATTGTATGACAATAATATCAAAAGTAATTTCGTTGTAATTTCTTATGTTAGATTATTTGTAATTTTATTTGAGTAATCGTATTAATTCAAACAAAAAATTATCTGAAAATGACAGTTGAATTTGACTCTGTAAATAAAGTTACTTTTTCCTAAAAAATTATCATTATGTCTAAAATAATAGTAATAGATTACTTCATTAATATTTTATTAACTGAAATTGTTTGTTTATTTAGCAATTTAAAATAAAATGTGTTCAAGCCTGTTTTTAATAAATATTAACACGTGTATCTCATTCGACAGACGAGCGAGAAGTATTTTGTGCGAAATTACCATCACGCACTTTACTATGTGAACATATACACAAACCGTAACGTCACTTTTCTAATATTTCGCATATGATTAAGAGATTCTTCTTCTTTTACGAACATTCACATTGGATTGAACTCATTTTTGCTGATATTCGCTGAAGAATATAATACTTGCACAGAATGTATCTGACTCAACAATTGACAACATTAAGCGATACTACTATGATAATCACCTGAAGTAAGATTACATGCAAAAAGCGATTGGGACTGTTTGAATTTGAGAATCGAAACTTGATCTGAGCAGTTAAGTTCTGAGATAAACCTTTCTCGTCCGATATCTAAAGCGCGACTGCGTCTCTATCGATCAATTGCCCAGATATACGACCTCTGTCTTTGAATGTGTGAGAAAATATAGAGAGGGGTGGAAAAAAATTGACGTTGCTCTGTTGCAATGTTGGCTGGTTGCTTTGTTCTTTTCATGCACCATTAAGGTGAACTGAAATGATGAATTCATCAATAGTAAAAACACTAGAAAATGATATTACATTTATTTCCTTTATTTTTTTCAGTTTTTTTACTTCAGGAAATAATATTTATTTTTTTATTCATTTATTTTTATTTTGTATTTTATTGTAATATTATTGAGCGAAAAGTAAACTGATAGTGTAGTACAATTTAAATAAGAATGTCACTAAAATTTAAATAACAACTGTTTTGTTTTAGGTAAGTTTTACATAAAGTTTTAAATAATAATTGAAAAAGAAATTTATTAAAAAATAAAGAATCGTACTTCAAAATACAAATAAACGTAAATTAAAATAAATAAAATATTAGAACACAAATATAAATAATTATTTTGTGTTGCATGGCATCAAACAAACAAACACCTGTCATTTTTGAGTGTAAGAATTTTATGCAAAATAATAAATTATATTGCCCTCGGCATTTTTTCGAATGTAATCAATAATGATATAATTCTTTATATTGAAACGATTAATATCGCATCGATTGTTTAGATATCTTTCAAAAATCCAACCGAGTGTAACCACTTCATTTTTTAAATTCCTTTGGATGTATTGCATATATTGTATGATCTGCATATATTAGTGTCTGCTTCGTCTATGTGTTGTCTGTTGACGTAACGTCACGTTTCTATGTATTTTTGAAATGTATGTATCAGAATTTTTAATGGTACAGACTTACAATTAGTCAATATTGTACTTTTCCTGTCCTTTTTTTTTTATTATTGAAAATAACGATAAACTTCTTCAGTCATTGTTAGCAGGTAGAAACAAATTGACGTACGTATGGGCAACTTACTGCTAGCAACAAATGTCGCTTTAAATCCAAAATAACAAAATGTATTTCTCCAGTATTGCTTTAACTAGATAAAATGTTTCTGTAAGTAGTCTTTGGAATATGCAGGAACAAGATAAAAAATTCAATGATAATAGGACAAAGGTTAAAATAGCAATTTTTTATTGTATCACGAAAGAAAGTACAATTAACAAAAATAATCGTATTATTCCATGCAAATGGTATTACTAAAATGATATCGTAAATATCACATAAAATATATACATCTTCAATACAGTATACGGAACAAAGTATGAAAATGAAAAAAAATGTTAATAATAAATGGAATTTTCAATGTGATGATTCCTGCATTCAATCGATCTTGCAATGATTCAGTAGAAGATTCTCTAAAACTTAATTTTATAACTTGTAGCCATTGAGTTGCGCCTTCGAATTTGTATTTAATCGTTATAGTTGTATTAATTCGATATCACTAATACACTGAAGCAATAAGAATATGTATTCTACGCTAACATTAAAATATTTTAATCTACATTGCAATAATTTTTCTTTGTTACTATGGTTTCATCCGGAAATTATTTCATTAAGCTTCGACTCGTGGGGAAGCTCGTTCACCCTTAAAATCTATATAGTAATACGTAACTTGCTTCTTTAGCTTTTTTTGGGCAAAGACAGTGTAAGTTTTTATTTCATTACTTTTTGGTAATATGTTGTATGTTGGACAGAAGCACATTTGTCTGAAATTCTTTCGTCTGTGCTCGCATGTATCACAATTGATTTCAACTATTTTTAAGAATATGAGCATTTCTTAGAAAATCTGTTTGTTCTATTTTTAAAATATATAGATTTAATCATATATGTCAATATATCATCTACTTCGTAATTTAATTTAAAAAAAGGAAAAAGAATGTGGAAAAATATTATTTTTATAGAAATGGATATTTTTATTAACAGATATGCAAAAGAAGTTTCTTAACGAATTTCTTTTTCTAGATTAGCCTTTTATTAGATAAAGAAATATTTATTTTGACAAAATTTCTTAGTTTCAGTATTATCAACTATTTTGTGTGTAATTAATCGCTGCAAGTGTGCAGGTTCTTTGAACTCGATTTGTTTTCAATGTTGTTAAGCGTCCGCTTGTATTTATTTTAATAAACATTGTTGTCAACAATGTTATGAAGGTCACTCTTCTGAGTCATATCAAAATTAAGAAATGTGTGTTTTCGGTGGAATTTCATAGTCAATAAGAAATTTTAGAAATGTATTTAATTAATTTATCGTGATATAGTCATCAATCATTTCAGAATGCATGCATTGTGCAGAATTTAACAATAATTCTATTTAAAACAGATAAGTAGACAAATTTTATTAATCTGATTTATATATTAATATATAATTTATATATTAAATAATTATAACACGTTTTATTTATAATTGACAAGTGACATATAGCTCGTGAAGTGTGTAGAGTTTATTGCAGCAATTTAAAACCTAAAATACGAAAAATATTTCAGTAATTTGAATTTGTTCAGTAATTGAAGTGATGAACAGTAAGAACAATAAAAAATGTCGCAAATATTATCGTCAAAAAAGCCAGCGTGATTCGAAGTGAATAGACCGATAAGATTAAACTCCTAAGCTTGGAACCTGTCAACAAGAACAACAATAGCTTTTGCGCTTTTAACGAAATACAGCAGACAGAATTGTATTTGAATGATATTGTATGTCATTTGATATATTCTAACATATAGTTTCTTGTACACAGTGAGAAACGTAAATATAATAATTATACATTTCGCGTAAGCCGTTTCTCATTGCCGTTAAAATGCTCAGCATAAAGCGTTTGCACAATTAACATTGATTTCAATAATTTTTCAACGTTGTGAATATTTTTTATTTGTCTGCAACAAAAAGTGTTTCGTTGAAGTAGAATTGTTTATACATGCCGACGTTAATCTATTATATCGCAGAAATAGCTAGTAAGACTGAAAGATTATAATCATATTTCCGTATAATTTTGGATCGTTAAATATATCAAAATGTGAAACTACTGAAAATACTCACTGAAAATCATTTTTTAATGACGTGTAATATATTTTCTGTTTACTTCTACAGTGTGTAATAAATTTTGTGTCCAAGTTGATTGAATTTTTTACTTGAGTAGATTTAGAAAATTATGTAATTAACAAATCTTTAAATATCTGTTAATTTTACTATTACGTACGTAATAATATTATTATTGATTAAACAAAGAAAAAGGAAATTTGTTAATTAATCTCACTATTTTCATTTTTATGAATAAGAAATTGATTCGGTGTTGTTATTCTCATTTAAATAATAATTATATAGACTTACAAAATTTTTACAGCATTATATTTGACTTTGACTTCGTAGTTATAATATGAAACTTTAAACAGGTCTTTAAAGAAGTTCCTAAATATCTCATATAGATGTTCTACGTATGTTAGGTATTAAACTACATAATACTGATAACTTTAAATAGTAATAATTTGCGAAGTAAAATGATTTTTACATAATTATGTGCAAGAAACTGTTCTGAAATATTTCAATTTATCCGAATGTGGGATCACTTGGATTCAAGATGTATTCCTTGCCAATTGTGAAGTATTTTAACAGTTTTCAATGTCTTTTTAAACATAACATTATCAATACATTAACGATAAGTACAATAATTTTAATTGAAACTAAATTTTATAAATCAGTTTGTATCTATAAAGATATTTTGTACAATTAATTAGACAATACAAAATATATTTCCTTAAGAAACATTTACAATTTAAGTCCAAATAATCAAATATGTTGAATAATTGAATTACAACTTGATGAGCAAATGATAGAAACGTGGAAAATAATATATGGAACAATCGTCGGTAATATCGAAATGCACTATACATTCATTATATGTATAAGATATATGCATACACATATATATCACTTAACACAATTGTGTACACATATATCTATTCTTTAATAAATTAATAATGTATTTTTTGATTATTATAAGAAATCTACAACAGACTCGTTTGAGCCTATCAGTAATACAGATACATTAAGTTAGAAAAAGAAAAGGAAAATAAAATGTGTAAGGGAAGCACTTTTGTGCGCCTTTTTAAAAGTAACACAATAGTGCGTTTTTAGTGGTTTTACTCTTTCTAATCTTCCAGTATTCTCAGTGTCGAGTAGTTCGTTTGCCAGCTGATTGGACTGTTGTTTAGTCTCTTATTATGTGTTTTGACGTACTGTTTAATGTCACGAACATATTTGATATGTAAGTCTTTGTGGAGTGTTTCATGCTGATATACCATGGTGCGGCTGCTATGTTTTCAAGTGCTTTGTCTTGAGATATCTGTATTATGTCAACATTAGATTTCTTGACACACCCCCATAGTTGTATAGGACCAAATGGGTATTATAGATACTATGTATAGTAGCATTTTGTTGTTTAACGTTAATAGTGATTTGTAGCCGAGTAGCCAATTCATTTTTCGCAGTTTTAGATCCACCTATTTTCTTTTAGCTGTAATATGAGCTTTCCAAATCATTCTCTTGTCCGGGTACATTCCTAGGTATTTAACGTTGTTTGTGGTGAGTATAGTTTCGTTATTAATTATGATTTGCGTGTTTGCTACGTGCTTGGTTCTAAAGATTATGTGCGTCGATTTGCTAGCATTCATTTTCATCTTCCATTTTTAAGCCCAATTTTCTATTTCGTCAAGCCTCTTCTGCAGGAGTTTTGTCGCTCCATTCGGTTCATTATGGACTACTGTGATGGCCGTGTCATCTGCAAATGTTGCAATTTCGACGTTTTCCGTCTGCAGGAGGTCAGCCGTGTAAATTGATATAGCAGTAAGCTACTCTGAGGGACTCCAGCCCGTATTTTTTGTATAGTAGAATAACCCTCATTATGCTTGACTCTGAAGTAACGTTCGGATAGGTAAGATTCCACTAATTTATAGAAATTATGCGGCAGTAGAAGTTTTAGTTTGTATAATAAGCTAGTATGCCATACACGATCGAATGCCTGACTCGAATCGATGAAGGCTGCTGAGCTCTCTTTTCTCGAAGCAGGTCTCTATTGTGTTGACCACGTTATGTATTTGTTATTGTGCCGAGTCTCTTTTCCTAAACCTGAATTGATGTTTCGGTATGACGTTACCATTACTAATAAGAGGTTGTAGTCTCTTTAATATTACTCTTTCTAGTAGTTTTGATAACACTAGTAGGAGGGATATTGGCCTATATGTTGTCTCTTGCGGTGGCTTTCCCGGTTTGAGAATAAGTATTATCTCTACAAATTTCCATTGTATAGAAAAATAGTGGAGGCGTGTGACTGCATTGTAAATGTGGCATATCGCAGCTGAGGCTTTTCCAGGTAGCTCTTGCAGTAGTTTTGCGGTAATCAAATCATATCCCGAGGCCTTCTTACTATTTAGTAATTTTATTTCCTTTGCGATTTCTGCAATCGTATAATGTTTGATCGTTAAAGAGGCATCAGAGGGTGAATTTAGGAAATCCTCTATAATTTTCAGCTCATCTTGCGGTGTTGGTATGTCGTGAGGTTCAAATATTCGTGATAGGTGTCTTGCAAATGTTTTAGCTTTCTCTCCATCCTCTTTTTCCCAAGATCTGTACTCTTTGCGAATTGCATTGTGCTGCACAGGTCTTTTGAGTTTTTTCGTCGCTTTCCATAACGAATAATCTGTTTCTGGATGTGGAAAGGGGTTTTTTATATATTGCTCGATGTTATCATTTCTAAGTTTGTATAGTGACTATTCCAACTGTTTAGTTAACTTGTTTAAGTTAACTTTTATCATCTGGGTGTCTACTGAGCTGCCATTTTCTTCCGGCCCTTCGTTTTTGTCTTATATACTTTGTCTTATATACATTGAGTATTTTACCAAATCAACAGCTTTGTTCTTCTGCTGCGTAGCAATCCATGCATTTTGGAACAGCTTGATCTATATCAATAGGTGTCCTAAGTTGGGTTAGAAATTTTATATGTTCGTTTAGGTAGTCCCTGAATGCAGTCCAGTCTGTGCTTTAGTTGTGTAATGAAGGTTTCTTTTTTTTGAGTAATGTAGTTGGTAGTGTAAGTATTAATGGGGAATGATCCGATCTCAAGTCAATTATCCTGTATATTGGTAAGGTGGATAACGATCCCTGTTGTGATGAAAAAATAGAGTAGGTCGGGTATCTTGGCGATATCTGATAGCCAGTATATTGGGTTACCTAAGCTAATTGGTCGACAACCATTGGCTACTAACCATTGACTGCTTCGTACAGTTCCTTCCCTTTCGGATTTATTATCCTTGAGCCCCAATGCGGATGCTTGGCATTATGATCGCTCCCAGCTATGAACTTGCCTCCTAGGGTATCAAAAAATTCATTGAACTGATCGTTCGAAACCAGATATCTTGGTGGGCAGTATACAGCCGCTATTGTCAAGGAGCCAGTTCATAATTTTACTTTAATTGTTGTTGCTTGTATATGTGGTTTCTCGTACTCGTCCCTTTCTACGTGCGGAATTTTATCACTTATTATTATGGCACTTCCTCCGCGTGTTTTACCAGTGGGGTGTTGAGTGTAATAGGTTTTGTATTTATAAATATTGAAATAGTCTTTGCTAGTAAGATGTGCTTCCGAAATTAGTAATATGTCGATTTTTTTTATATTTAGGAAGAATTCAATTTCTTGTTTGTGATGGGCCAATCCGTTAGCGTTCCATAGAGCAATTCTAACTATATTATCCATTGATATTTTGAGAGTTTTTAATTAGAGTTGTTAGTAGATTAATAATTGTAGTATTCCGATTCATTAATTGATTGAACATATTTTCGAATCTGTCGAAAAATTCAGTTACAGTTCTATTTACATTCGTGGGTTCTTCTTGTAGTGTATCGACTTTGACAACCTGCGAGTACGTTAGATTTTCACGTACTGGTCGATATTCGTGTGTTTGTATTGTCGTATCTATTTGTTGCCTTCTTGGGACAGTGGTGTTCGTTGGAGTTCCTTGTAGACAGTGTATCCTTTATAATTTGCTGGGTGCGGACTGTTACATAGCACACGCGTGGACTATCCTTACTTTTTCTACATTCACTTGTGGAATAGTTGTCTGCACATTTTACACAGTAGTATGCTTTGGTGCAGTACGTTTTGATACGATGCCATAATCTTGGTATCGTAGCCACTGTCGTATTATCCTTTTCTTACGTGGTGACTCTACTACTATCTTAGTTCCTAACAGCTGGTACAGTTCGTATATTTTTTTATTGGTGTCATTTGGCTCCTGATCTACAAAGAACATTGGTAGTGGTTCTTTTGTTTTCCAGCTCCGTATGTTGCTTACATTGCGGATTAGAAATCGCATATCAGTTAATTCCTGTTTAATGAGGGTTATTGGTATGATTGGATGTAAGTTTTATAATGGTTCTGTTGGCTCTCTCTTGTTTTAGTTGGTAGGTATGGAATTCTACATAATTTTGCTTAAAGTGTTGTACCAGTTTTCGGTGTGCCTCTACAGAATGTGTATTTATTTTAATTGAGTTATTGGCAGCCATTTTGCACATAAATTCGGTATGGTTTAATTTTGTTTTTATGTTATTCAGCATAACTGTGTAGTTTGTCACATTTTGTACGAAAATTGGTGGAATTTTTGTTCAGTTTTAATATTTGAGGTTTCCTCTTCCGTATTTTCTGTTATATAAGGATACTATATTTATTGGTGTGGGTTACATTCGATGTTTGTTTTTGTTGTTGTTGTTGTTGTTGTTGTTGTAAGAGAGATATTTTTTGGGTTTTTTGGGTTGCTGTTAGTCGACATTGCATTCAGTTAGGAAGTTTTCGTCAAGGTCTATGGTTATCTTCCTTCTGGTGGTTCTATATGGGATAATACGCCTCGAGGGCGTACTTAGTTGATTAGTGCAATTATTTTCTGAAGTATTAATGGTACCTGACTACGATTTAATTTAATTTTAATTTTATTAGGCTCTAGGCGCCTTATGTACGACACCGCACGCTATGCTAGGCACGCTTGTCAACAGACACTCTTCTAAACAGACACGTCTTATCTCTACGATAGCCTGATTGCAACTCAATTAATAATGTATTAATTTAATTCTCTTCTCTTATACGATTGTCAAAGAATAATTGGAGCACACGTGTTAGTTAATTACTTGATACGATTAATCGAATACTGCATAATTGGAACTCTATGTTTATAAATTTTCCTAAATTGTTGGAAATAACTAAAGAAAAATTGAATAAAATTTATTCTAATGATACTGTACAAAGTATACGGAAACGTGTTAAAACTGTTTTGAGAGAACATAAAGTATATGTTAGAAAATATTAGAACTAAGCCATTTGATTCAGCAGAAACTGTATACAATATGGTGGAATTTTTTTTTGTTGTAAACTCTAGGGGATGGGTTTCTTTGTCTCCGGTCCTATTGCCAGGATCATTAAATGTTATATAAGGAACGCATACTCGCGATATAACAAGCAAACCGCAGTATCACTAGATCTATAAAGTAATTGCCAAAATTACATTATGACATTGACCTGCTTGCTAATATTTAGAAAACGCCTTACCGCTCCTGCTTGCTAATAGAAAAAGCCCGATCACATGATTGGGAAGGACACAACGGGTCGGCCTATATAAGGGCCAGTATGCAGTATCATCGCGGATTATCCTGACAGTGATTAAGATATAGAACTCCATGGCATCGAAACAAATAGAAAAGACACTCACACAGACTCCCACGCAGCATAAGACCCAACAAAATCACCCTCAACCCCGCACCCCCAATCTACATATACGGAAACATCAACCACATGAAGCTTCTTGATGCTCTGAAAGGGAAGCAATAATAACTTTCAAGATAAATTCACATCTGGCAAACTCAAAATTATGTTCACAAAACGGATTTTATGGATTTTAAAAACACATGTCAAAAGGACAACATTAAATATCATACGTTCACGATAAATTCAGAAAGCCGATATAATGGTCTTGAAAGGGCTAATTCCTGAAGCAAGAATATGCGAGAATCTAAAAGATCAAGGTCTAAATCCTACACTTTTCTCAAAACTTCCTTCACACACAAATACCCAATTTAAAAAATTTTAAAAATCACATTCTCCCCAGGAACCACATTGGCACAATTAAATCACATCAGATATGTCGAAAATTACATACATTAAGGTTTACTGGAAGAAATACGAGATTTGAAAACCCACTCAGTGCTTACGTTGTACACACACGGGCACACATCTGAAAATTGTAACAAAAAATCAGTTTGCGTGAAATCGCAGGTTAACGCGACATAAGAACCTACATCTCTAAAACGCTAGATAAACTTCTGGCTAGCGCAAATTGCAAAGGCAACCACCTGGTAAATTATTTAAAATGTCCAGTCCTGATTGAATATTTCAACAAGAAAAACTTCTACAAAAAAGCAAAAATCTAAACAACACAAAAATACTAACTACCTGCACAAATAGTTCCATACCAATTTCCTTCTGACCTGCAGAAAAACGCTGCCTACTCCTCATATACAAACAAATTTCTTCACCAGACATGACTCATATACGCAAGATTCGCCCAAGCATTTCCTCAACTCCCACTAACTAAAGAATACACAACCATAGATCTCACAAAATTAGAGGACATCAGCTCATCCGACTTAGACCTCTCCTTGAGTATATTCTTACTAACACAGAAATCCGACAACAATACAAATATACCAACAACCTGAACAGGATCAAAGCGACCATACAAATGGGAGGAATTGGAAGTGGCCATATTTTACCCTTAGTTTTCTTAAATTTTTATTTATAATTTGTTTTTTTTTTAAATAAAAATATCTGAGGGAACAGAAATATATTATCGTTTATCATTTAATATAGTCATATTTATGGCAAGCCACTTTCTCCACTTCAGAAACGAGTCGTCGGGCCGATCGATTTACACTCCAATTCCTTTTGTATGTAAAAACAGAATATAGTATACTATATGCTATACAAAGTAGTGCGCGAAATGTGCTCACTTCGAATAATTTCCAAGATTTGCGTTTCCAAGATTTTTGTACAAAAAAAATTTTTTGTATGAAATTTACACGGTTTGGAGGACAACATTCTTTGATGTGTGTAATTTGTTTTCTTTGTTAACAAATGATTTTTGTTAAAGAATTCTCCTCTATTCAAAAAAAACCATATATTTTTTGATTCATCGAATCAATAGGTGCAGATCGATATCCTATATGAAAAAATACCAACTCACGTAAGTTGAAAAATTATTAGTTTAAGAGATATTTTAACTTTATTTTTAATTGAAATCTATCTTTCCAAAGACGAGAATAGTATGAATACAAAAATATTTCCCTTGTCCTTCCTCTTCCATCATATATTGATTTTACAAAATTAAAGTTAAAATATCTCCTAAACGAATAATTTTTCGATATAAGTTTAAGTTATTACTTCTTTTTATAGAGAATACCAGAATGCAATGTGTGAAAAATTATATAATTTCATTTAAGAAAATGAAGTTAACTCATGCGTGTAAGTACAAACAAATAACAACTAACAGCATTAGATTATTTCTTCTTTAAAAAACAAAACAAGTTTGGTAAAAAACATTTTTTCAATAACGAATAGTTCTGGAAATAATTGCATTTACTGCTTAATGTGCCTTGTATATATTCCACATGATGTCATTGTAGAAGTTAATTGACAAAACTGACATATTAACTGCGAATTGTCGTTGAATAACTTATAATTGTGAGCTAGAATATTTTGAATATTTTGAATATTAGTCTGAGAGTCCTTGAGATTTTTGTTTTAAATTTTCCAATATGCAATAGTGATTATGAGTTCCTTACTGCAACATAAACCTTTGCAATTGTGTTTGATTGTAATCGATGGATTTAAATGTCGTTCAAAATACAATTTATCCTTTCTGGCACCTAAAAAAATCATCACTTATCTAAAACAGTCACAATTATATTTTTATAGTATACAATGAAATACAAAATATAAATTAATATGCATGTATATAGGTAGTAAAACTATTCTGAAATCAAAATTTGATACTAGATTACTATTTGAAATTTACAGAAAACACGATAAACTTATATCTACTCGAAGACAAAAAAGAGTACATTTATGTGCCTGAAGTATCTAAAATTTATTCGGACTATACAAAGATCGAGTAACTTTGAAAGACAAATTAAAGAAGTATTGCGTGAAACCAAAGAAGTAGATAACTATAACTACTGCTACCAATGATTTTAAAGTGTCCAAAAGTTTAATAAATAGATTGCAAGAATACGTACATATTTAAATTTAAAATTATACTTATAAAGAATAATTCAGGTAACGTACGTATAATACTGCAAAATCCGAAAAATCTTTACTTTCACTCAGTTCTAAATTTTCATTACAGCAATTTTTTTCTGCATATCTTTATCGGTAAAATAGAGATAAAGAATAACCTCAATAATGCAGAAGTAGAGCAAAATGAAAATCCATATAACTCGATTAAATATATAATATTCTCAACCAACGCTCAAACAGCACTGAATGCACTCGTTTTCTTCCCATTCGCGTCTAGACCTTTGCAGCATTCGGACGTACCCTTCAAGTACCCGAGAGTTCCGACCGACACATGTGCATACTAGCGAACTATATAGTGTAGTGCATACTAGTGCGCAGAACATCATATTCAAGACCAATAGAGAAAAAACAACAACAGTGCAAATCATTCCAACATTATCAGTGCAAATAAAAAAAATCCGAAAATTAACCAGAACGGAAGACAACAGTATAGAGTCCTTCGGGGACAATCCTCAGGAACAAAGAGCAAGAAACATTGAAGAAACAAAGAAAAATAACATGAAACGAAACAAAACACTAGACACAGGTATTCCCGGGGTGTATGACACAGAATTTGGAAAAAATACGACAAAAAAGGCCAGCAAAAGACCAAATCCAGCACCAAGAATTATATCGAAAAAAAATGAAACAAAAAACAGAAACACCTAAAATCCAAATACAAAGAAGAACACAAAACACAAAAGTCCCAACATATGAAGAACCACTACAACAAAATAAAAACCTAAATCAAAAAATTCAAGACCTACGAAAACGCACAGAGGAAATTTTAAACATCCATAAACGACGTCAAGAACATCACAACCCACCCCCAAGAAACAGGGATGAAAGAATGGACTTAATAGAAACAGACGAGGAAGAAGAAAACGTGCATCCATGGATCACAGTCTCATCGCCCAAAAAGCGAGAAAACAAACAAAATCAGAAGACAACGAACTCGAATCTACAAAAAACGGGAGACCAAGAAACCATCCACATCGTTATCACCACCCCAGCTACTAAAACATCCAACAACCACCAGTGAAGGTATCACAATTACAACCCGTTATACTGCCGAACAACAATTAGAGCAACAATAATCAAAGCAAATCCCCACCCAATAATTCTCCACGAAAGCACACTAAGACAAACAATAAACATACTAGAGATAAAAATGAAAAACTTCTATATAAAACTAATAACCAACAACAAGCGATTGCTACAAATAGAAACTTTAAATAACCACAAAAGAGTTTGCAAGATACTCAAGCTAAACAAAATACAATACTTTACATATACACCAAAAACAGGAAAGAATCAAACAATACTCTTAAAAGACCTAGAAGGCACAGAAATCGTTCTCCAGGAGCTAACTAAAAAAAAATATCGAAAATCTAAAATTCATACCAATTAAAAAGTTTTCCACAAAAAAAATCCATAGAAGAAAACAGATACTCAACAGATCTCTCCTCATATACGTTGTACAAATATCACTGGATAATAACATAAATAACCTAGAACAAATCAAAACAATACTACACACTTACATAAAATGGGAAAAGATCGCAAGGAAGGACCGCATCCAATGTATGAGATGCTAAAGAATCGGACACGTAGTTGCAAATTGCAATCTAGAATACCGTTGCGTAAAATGTAACATTCCTCACAATCCAGGAGAATACCCTCACAACAGGAAACTCCAATCTAACACCCAACCAATTGCAGAAGTTTCTGACATCCTCCCTCATACAGAGGATGTCCGAAGCTGAATGAAATGAAACAGAAAATCGAGGAGAAAAACAGCCGCAATAGTAGCAAAAGAAGAAAAAAAGAAATCAACAATAAATTTATGGAACAAGGGATCTCGTTCAGTGAAATTGTAGCAGGAAGTACAATGACAACAGAAAAAACCAAAGAGACAGACACATACCATCACACAACTCAGCAAAATCAGGACACGTTAATAGAGCAAATAAAAACAACTATAGAAACAATGGTACAAACCCAAATAGAACCTCCATTTGAATAAATAGAAGTTAATTCAAACGAAATCACGATTACAACAGAGGTACTTGACATTTATTTTTAGATGGAGATCCCAATACACCAAAGACAAAAAAAAAATAAGACCACAAACACTAAACATTTTAGAAATTAATGTAATTTCAATAATTTCCAACGAAGAAAGAGCCTCGCTGACAGAACTACTGAAAAGACAAACCAGATGTAGTTCTTCTTTGCGAAACCAAACTAAACAATAAGCACAAAATACAACTCAGAGACAATATACATCAGAAATGGCCAAATGCCGAACAGTGTGGGAGCACAGGCATATTAATAAAAAACAACATTAAATTCAAAAATTCAAGCAGACCATTCAGCAAATCCAACATTCGAAACAACTATCTTGAGATTAAAACTGTACAGCCAAACAATAACAACCTATTTCTAATAGCAGCCTATGCCACCAGCAGCAGCAAAAATGAATTCACGGCGGAAATGAACAAAATTTTCAAAATCCTAGAAACACGCAAAAATAAATACTACTTTCTTCCTGCACGCGATCTTAATGTAAAACATAGTTCATGAAACAACTCTACAGACAACAATAGAGGGGTAGCACTATATAAATGACTCAATACAAATAACGTACAGACTGACTCTACTGCACACAGAAGTTCGATCATATCCAAAAGGCGAGTCATTCCTCGACATATGCATAACAGACAACAGACTTCATTTCCACGGTCTGACAGCACAGAAAAAACTTAAATCCTTCAAATACGACCATAGAACCGTATCCATAAAAATTTCATTAAAAACACACGAACATTTTGAAATAGACGAAAACATCCCAACATAAAATATAACCACAATAAAGCAAAATTGCCCAAATTCAGAGAGCACTTATACGATAACAAGCACATAGACATACCGAGTGACAACAGACGTGATTGACAAATATATTGAGCAGCTTAACATCACAAACGCAATAGATCACGCAGTAAAACACGCAAGCAACAACTATAACTCAACAGACGATACACACAAATAAAGAAATTTAGCAAACAAAAATGCCAACTAATCTCAAAAATAAACAAACTAACAAGAATAGATAACTACAGTCCTGCCAATGATCTGATAAGAAATCAAAGAAGCCATTCAAAGCTCAGTAAGCCAATATTGGAAAAATAAAATCTCAAATATCACACTTCAGAAACAGAAAGATCTCTTCCCATCAATAAACAGCGGCCAAATAATTTTCCGCATCCCAACACAAAACAACATTGACATCCTAAAAGTACCTAACTCACACGCAGACCTAATTATACAAGCAAACTTAAAGCGATACAAATTACGGACAGACAAAGACAAAAATTTAATCGTCTCAGAAACATAAAACAAACTAAACATATTAGGAGTACACTTCGAGACAGTCCACACTCAAAATGACTACGTGGACAAACCGCAATTAGCAAATATGATTAAACATAAAATCAACCAACTACGTCATAAAATAACTGAAGATAATCTAAACAACAGATCAATGTGCATATTTAACAACACAAATATATCAGATAACCCAAACATAGGAATCACGTCACCTGACATATTCACATCTTACAACAAACTAAAACTGATATTTAAAAAACTAAATAACAAAAGATCCTCGTGCTACGACAACATACCAAATATATCCCTGAAAAACCTACCACCACTATACATCTGTCACAATACAATACTATTCAATAACTGCCCCAATTCATACTACTTCTCCTCAAAATGGAAAATCGCAAAAGTAATAGCTCTAAAAAAGAAAAAAGGAAAAGATGACACCAACCCAAACAATTACCGACCGATCAACTTTTTGCCCAACATTAGCAAAATATTTGGAACATTAATAAATGGCTCCATAAATTCATTCTGCACAGACAATAGCATAATTCCAGAAACGCAGTTTGGGTTCAAATACAAACATTCAACAGTCCACACAATTACAAAATTTACATCCGATATAGTATGCTGAGCAAGAAACGGGAGCGATGCTCATCGATCGAGAAAACATTGGACACTGTCTCACTGAATGGTCTATTCTATAAATTAATAAAAAAAGGACTTCTCACTGCACCTAATAAAAATGCTCTGGAACATGTTAGGCGACAAACAGTTTCACGTAAATGAAAGCAACAACACTCCCAGAGCATATAAAATAGAAAACGGCCTCCAACAGGGTATAGTAAGTTCCCCCATCCTATTCAGCATTTACATCAGCGACCTACTCCAGATGTACCACCTAAACAGCGATGGCAAAAAAGCAATAATAGCTTTCGCGGACGATGTGATAATATACATAAAAACAATAAACTCAGTAATTAAAACGAAATTACGATTATTCAATAAGATACAAGAATATTTCCACACGGGGAAATTAAAAATAAATATAGAAACATGCGAAACCATACATTCAGACCATATATATCAAGAATATCCGACGCAAACTCCGACGTAAAAACTAACACCAAAAAATTTGTCATTAATGACCACAAAAATTCCACTAATGAAATGGCTACATAGTTCAAACTAAACTACAACGAACACATGAAATTACAAATAGACAAGGCACAGCATTCATCGCGTACAAGCACATCTTTTACTCAAAAGACTTCGACAATGGAGTAAAACTCCTATGTTACAAACTATTAATTCAACAAATATTGAGGCTGTCCTATATGAGCAGTGCTAGCACCATGGGCAGGACATTTAATATCAGCGCTAACACCATGGAAACGATATTCGAGTGAAAATGTCTCAGAGCCTGTATAAACACAGAACGCCGAAATTAGACTTTACAAAAACAATAAGCAATCATCGTCTATACAAAGGAGCCAGAATAATGAGGATAGATCTGTTCATTTTAAAATTAATAAGAAACCACTGGGCAAACATATCCAACATCCACGGCAACAGCTTAATATTCTATTGAATCTACCCCAATCTGCAATACTACGAGATAATAAAGCACACAAAATACACACCACCGAAATCATTTATATATCTAGACAGCACATCACAAACACGCATACAAAATATCGAAAATTACCCAATCATTTATCACTACAATAAAAAAGAATAAAACAGTACCATACAACGGTAACTTATCATCAAACGACCCCAAAATCCGTTTCAAATACAAATTAACAGACTATGACACGAAAGCCAAATACAACTAAAAAATATTAGTGGCTACAACAAAACAAATAAGAGAAGAGACTGGTTACCTGATAAGACTCATTTACAAGAAACAAAAATGAACAGAATGAATGAATGAATGACAAATGAAAGAATTGTAGAAGGTGCGCCCCTCTGAACTACGGTAGCATACCTGGTATGGTACCTGGTCTTAGGTACCATACAAAGGTCAATGAACATGCGAAAACAATTAGGGACGCATCCTTGTACAGTACCGTTGGTTCCATGAAGTACTATTCGCTATTACTTTATGGGTCTATCAAGCAATGATTTTATGGATCCACCTAGGATGCACCTAGTTAAAAAATAAACTTCGATATATCCAAAAAGACACAAGAGGCAAGTGGTCATCCAGTTTTCATGACACGACCTAGAACTACCTCCGTCTACACTTCAAACAAACAAGAGAAGACAATGTTCAACATAGAATTTAAGCTAACTTTAAGATAACCCATTAATTAATTATTAAACATTCCTAACATAGTATTCCAGATGGTTATAATTATATAATGCAACACAAAATCAACAATTTTATAGTCACGATATAATATTTCATGAACATACAACCAATAATTAATATAAAACATTATATATAAAAATAGAGCTCTCATCTCCCCTTCCTCTCTCCCCTTACACATAACCAAAATATTATTGTACAATGCCGTGCCTTATTGTATAATAAAACAAAAACAAACATAAACCCCCATAGCTAAAGCAAAAATTAGCGCTAGTTTATTATTAATGTAGCAATAAGTGCAAGCAACAAAGTTCTAACTTAAGATTGCACGTGTTCCAGGGCTGGAGCCTTTAATTTAAAAATAGGTACTATATACTGTCAAGCTTTCGTTATGTTTACTATACATAAATATTGTGTATACTGGCACAAATAAACATTTGTTAAAATAAAATTCGTTCTCGTCCGATCACAAAAGTTAAGAAACAGTGCTGGGCACGGAATAGTACTTAGATGGATAACCGTTTGAGAACTCCGTATGATTTTGTTTTTTTGAAATTGAAGGTGACCTTCATATCTTGATAAAAATCAAAATAACATAAAGCTGATAACAATACTATGTGTCAGCCTAGAAGCCATGCAATCTCTATCTGAACATTTTTTCGTACAACAAATATTTTATGAGTTATTTGATTTCGTCAAGTTACGAGACTCACCCTGTGTACATCTTATACAATGTCACTTCATTATTAATTATCAACTAAGCACCTGGTGATCTTTGCTATCTCATTCGGACATCATCTCTGGCTTTTAACGCACAGACTAGTGAACACCTCGGATCTTGGCTGGAATCGGACGAACGTGCCGGTTGAGCCAAAAGATTGGACTTCTTCACTCAACCCGGCTCCGTGATAGCTAGCACAGCTTCTCCGCAGCCGGTACGTGACAATAGTACGGACGAGGTATATTAGTAGACTTTACAACTTACTGGTTTTCGTGACCGGGAGTCTGAAATACCGACATAGTAAAAAATCACTGGCTTTAAAGAACGATGAATTGGAGAATTACATCAAGTAAGACGATCGAGATTGGTCGGATTGGTTGGAGTAATGAATGCGCTAGGAATATGATTTTTGAAACCCATTAAGTGTTGTCAAACTTTTAATATCGAAATGTGAAAGCTAGTAACTAATCGAAATCATTTTATTACATATATGTCAGAAATAAGCTCTCTCCATGTTTTACGGACCACGACTTTTAAATTAAAAATTGTTTAAATTATTACTACATAGTTTTAGGTATAAATAATTTATATTTTATTAAATATTCTTAAAAACAATTTTGAAAAACTATATTTTCAACCATTTTAAATTATTATTAATATTGAATTATCAAATTTATGTTAAATTTTTAATAATTTTATTATAATTATCCAAGTCAGTGTATTAATTATGACAAATAACACAAATTTTATAATTCACTAGTTACAAATTACACTTATTAATTAAACTACAATTCTAAATTTTTCTATAGACTACTTTGTTTATCAATATTATGATAATAACAAAACTTGGTTATTTATTTAATATAAATCTTTAATATTTCATAAAGATTTAATGTAAAATATAAACATATGGAATATATCTTTACATACCTCTTCTATATTAATTCTATCTATGATAGATCTTCTATCTATGATTATCTATGATAGATCTATGTTAAATGTGTTTACTAAATTTGATATAAAGGGACACATTATGTGGTGCTAATTACATTTTTCCAGATCAAGACTAAATGTAGGGATAGCAAATCAAAACTAAACTTATATTATACTTTACAATTTCACAGAACTTTATTAGAACGAGATAGATTTTTTATGCAATAGCTTCTTGACGTAAAAGTACGTATATCTATCTCTGATATGTACTTTAGTCGTTGACCGAACCTGAAGACGGCTCATACCGTGACAAAGTATTTAAAGGGACATAAGTTTCAGAATTCCTATTCAAAGCACAATTACTGAAGTGCATTCTAAGAGGATTTTGTCTAATGCTCTCCCATTCGTCAGGAAACGAAAATATAAAAAACATAATATTTTAAATTTAAAATTAGGAAAAAGATTTTTAATAATAATAATAAACAATTATTTTTAATTCATTTTAATTTCTTTTATTATTATTTTTAACAAAATTTCTTATTTCTTGAAAGATAAATTTATTTATTTTTTATACAACAGTATAACAAATAAATAAATAATACAAATTTTCTTATTTTTAAAATGTTTTCTTTTTCATTTTGAGTGTTTATTAAATATTTGAAAACAATTTTACTCCTATTAATTAAAAAATAACTCACTTTCCGCTATAATTGATAAAGCAAAATTTTCATAAATTATAACTAATTTTTCCAAAACAATATTACGAAACTTGAACAAATTTTAACAAAAGAAATAGAAAAAATGATACTATGTTTTATTTATATGTAGCATGCCTTTCTTTCATCTTAGTTCTCTTATTGTTTTATAATAATGCGATAATGAATGAAAGAATAGAAATAGAAGCATTGACAATGAATGAAATAATAGAATAACACGTTCACGTCATCAATAATACGTTCCATTGGCTTTAATATTTATTATTGTACTTTTATACTTTTGTAACTGTTTTTAAATGCAACATTTATATTTCTATCACGAAGAATTGTCGAAAAGAGAATTATCATTCAAAAGATTATATTTATGAAACGCGACGATATTATTTGCGTGACTTTGTCATTTAGTTCTTTGTTATATTCAATATAACGAATATGAAAATTTAAACAAATTGTTTTTGTTTCATTTAATTCAAATATGAAATAAGCATTTTTTTGAAAATCAAAAATATGGATTAAGTTATTTTTGATATCATTTAAATGGTTTTATTTAATTCTACTTAAATTTTATTTAAATAAAAATTGTACTTTTAATTATTACTCATTGTTTTAAAAAAAATTTGCCCAAATAATTCGAATGCTGGTAATCGATACTTCGGGTCGAATCGGACAGTTTTGATTGAGTTCAGGCGGATTCGGAAACATACGAAAAATTTTCTAACTCATCTATTTCACTAGTTTAACCATTTCGAGTCGAAGGACAGAACAGTAACAGAAATGTGGCAACCATGTGAGAGACTTTTAGGTTTCGGCAACTACGCTTTCGTCAAGAAAACTGAAACTTGCCTGTGTCTCTTTATCTCGCTCTTCTTTTGTCATTATGCACCATAGCAAAAGCAGTTAGGTGAAAGTGTAGACTGACTACTCCCTCACCGATTTCGATGATTTTTAAATGTATTGTGAACAATCTTTTCCTGTAACGCGTTAGATTGTTAAACTTTGTTAGAAGGAAGGGTCGTTCAGTGTATCGACTTCTAAATGATATTTAGGGATCGTCAAAATTAGTGAAGGAACAGTTAATCTACAAATTCACCGACAATTAGAACAAAGGAAAATTCGAATGAAAAATGCTTTAAACTCATAAAATGTTAATACTAACATATATATCATTAAGTCACTCATACTTTATACAATCTTTATTAACAATTTATAGCAATAAATGATTCCAGCCGTCGAAAATGCAACTCAATAAGTCCGTCTTAAAAAATAACAAAGAAACTATAAACTGTAAAAAAGAAACTATGTATGATATCGTTCAAAAAGATAAATTTGACTTCGAAATGGATGAATTTTGCAAGAAATAATTTATTAGATAGTTGCATTAATTTCCTTTGTTTGATTATGTATGGTTTTAATTCCTGTGAACAGTAACCATTATCTCTCACCTCTGCCATGTTTTCCTATAGACATACACTCATTAGACAAACAGTCGAATTAAAATAAAGCGCGACAAGTCTTTCTTTCGATGTATCCTTGGACCACTGTGACTTGAAAAAAAGTACAGCTCACCGGATTCTTGTAAATACTTATGGTGACTTTGCACCAACAGAGACAGTGTGTAGAGACTGGTTTCGACAATTTAAGGGCGGTGATTATGACATTCACGACAAGCATCGATCAGGTCAACCGAAAAAGTTCAATGATGAACAGCTCGATACTTTATTGAATGAAAACCTTGCTCAAACACTAAAAGAATTGTCTGAACAGCTTGAAATCGATAAATCAACAATCTTATGTCGTTTACAGAAAATGGGCAGAACTCAAAAAGAAGGAAAATGAGTACCACATAAATTGACCAAAAATGCCATTGCCAATCATTTAAACATATCGATTACTTTGCTTGCAAAGCAAAAAAGTTTCTTATGGCGAATTGTAACTGGGGATGAAGAACAGATTTACTTCGACAACTCGAAACGCAGAAGATCATAGGTTGAATACGGCCAACCGTCAACATCGACGCAAAGACCAATCATTCATGGTCACAAAGTCATGCTCTGTATTTGGTGAAATATGGAAGGTGTCGTGTATTATGAGTTAAAAAATCCGAATGAACGGTCAATCCATATCGGTATCCAGAGCAATTGGACGATTTATTCGAGAATTTGATGCGAAATTGATCGTCAGTTACTTCAAATCGCCGAAAAGTTATCTTGCTGCACGACAACGCTCGGCCACATGTTGCTTTAACGATAAAAAAAAACCGTTAGAGCTCGAATGGGAGATTCTCTCTCACCCGGTCATTTCTCCAGAACGTTCCCCGATTACCATCTTTTTCGGTCGATGCAACATGGTTTAGAAGATATCCACTTCCAAAACTATGAAGAAATCAAAAATTGAATTGTTGAATGGATTGCATCAAAAAACAGGCAATTCATCCAATTCTTGCCCCAAAAGTAAGAAAAGGTTATAGCTGCAGAGGGCTGAAAATACTATAAATACTCAAAATACTTTGATTGAAGAATTTATGTATATTATAACTGCAATAAATGCTTAAAGAGTGAAGGAAAATAGCTGAAATTAATGCAACCACCTGACACAGTATATAATGTACTTCTTAATTGCAAACAATATTTGTAGAAATATTTTGTTGATAAGTTCAAACTTTCATAAAATCGTGTTTACAGGAAAAAAATAATTCATTCAGGTTGTGAATTTATAAATTCGTAAATTAAAAAACTTGATATTTAATTATATTGTTCATAAAATATCATATTCCAATCAATTTCTTCTAATACTTTTAAATAAACATTAATGGTCAAATATATTCTAAACGTTTCATCCCACTTTTTATCAATTTCTGTTTTAGATCGTTATATTCCTTCATTGATGAAGTATCACCACGTTCAATTCAATGAATAATTCTCAAAATACATATGGCAACACTATCTATATTTTTTGATTTTCGCGATGCAAAACATGCCTGAATCGGTACGACAGGATGCGACACAAAAATGGTAATGCGATCATAACGATCTCAAAATCGTGACCGAAAAAATACATTGAATGCAATGTCTAATCATCGTTTGTGCTAAGACTCCGAGACAAAAATCGTGGAGCCTATTTCGCTAGTTCCATTGACAGAACCAGTCGATGAAACAGTAATAATCAAGCATGTCAAAGTTTTAGATTTAGCAACTATGCTTTCGTTAAGAAATCCTAAACTGTTCCTTTAACTCGCTTTTCATTTGTTACTCTACACGATGACAATTGTGACGAAGGCAATCGGAAAGAGAATGAGAATGAGCAGTACTCAATGAGAATATGTCATTTTCGTGTGAGAATGAAATTCGTGAGAATTGTATTCGTATGAAATTTCAATAAAGTATGTTAAAATATGTCACTGAATTTTTGACAAAATTGTAAAGAAATTCCGTAATACACTGTAGAATCCACGTGATAGGAGGGGCACAAACACATGTCGGGGACTATAATTCCTAGAAGAGATAGGCTATACCAAATGAAACGATGACCAACAGAAGGAATTGAACGGGTAATTCGATGTGAGTTCTCGAATATTATATTAATTCTCGCACAATGAGCGCCAGATCATTCTGTTCGCTTGACTGCAATAATTATCCGTACTGTTTTAACATGAAATTCATCTCTTTAACGAAGGTTTCGTTCCGAAAAAAACCTCTAGAGTAATTGATTGGGACGAAATAGTTATTCAGATGTGTAAACTTATTTAAACATAATTTTGATGCCTCATAAAATTATTGACAAAGATATGGGTTTCATTACTTCCACGTTAAAATGATCTTGAAAATAATTCTTTCCACTTTCAACGAGTGTCAAGATATGTTTTCGTTTAAAAGCCGCATCCTGCATAAAATTTGAAGCATTTTAAGAAATATTAATTTCTTTTTAACATTATGCTGAAATATTTTTTTATTCAGAATGACATGTACAGAAAATTCAATCGTAGAAAAAAAATTCAATCATAGAAAAATCACACTATACTATGAGCGTTAACCAGGCCGCCCGTTATTGGCGTGGGAAGACTCCCTCACCTATTTCGTAGAAGGCCATTCGAGGTTTTAAGGACCATGTGCTGATTCCGATGTCTTATGTTTATAACCGATGTTTCTAAACCAAGTTAAGGTATCTGAATAAGGGCTGAACCGAGAAGAGTATCCGAACTCGAGATCAAAGCAAGGCGGCATTCCTTCTGCAGAACATGGCAGAGAGCACACGTCCGAGCCAGTCGTCAAATTAAATATACGTTTTATTATTAACTAGAAATACTGTGTAAAATTATTTCCTACAATTCAGAAGTAGAATTACCAACTCCACTAAAGAAACTGTAGTGCAGACGTTGTGTACGAGACAGCACAGTGCGGTAAGTTGCAACTGTCTGAGTGAGGTGCCGAAGCAATCGAGGAAACGCGACCATGAGCGGGGATCGAAGGTGATATCGTTCCCGTCTCGATCCAGGAGTCGCTCCAGAAGTTCGGTGGACCACTACCGAGGGAGGGGATCGAGGAGGTACAGTTGTCGTCAGTCTCGTACATCAAGAGACCGCAAAGTCCGGTGAGAAGAGGTGTCGAGGAGTATCGGAAGGAGGAGAAGAGTCGAGATGAGAAGAGTTCTTTCACCGAGCAGGAGCCGTTCGAGAGAACGACGGTCAAAGGATAGATCGACCGAGAGCAGAGATGATGGTACAGGGATGTCCGATAAGTCCGATTTTGCTAGGTTGCCTTTGGCGTTGATCGGATGGGTTCGAGGCAAGCAAAGCGTTTTGCAAATAAACGAGTTTTACCGGAATTTGATCCGAAAGTCAGGAGTATCCGCGTTAGAATTGCTGAAGAAAACTGACAAGGTCTATTTCGCGACGATTAAACTTCTCAAGAAAGTGGTATGACGGACTCAAAAGTTCCCCGTCAACTGGGCCGATTTCTCGAGGGTGATTGTCCGGCAGATTTCTGGGGAGGAGAACTTTGAGAAGCTGTTGGAAGATGCAGGATCATACAGAAGTATTTCGGGTCAAAGTTTAATCGCATATTGCTTTGAAAAAATTACGAAAGTAAATAGACTAAATCTAGAAAAAAATAGTAGAATATTGTTCATGGGGTAAACGATGAACAAATTAGGATAATTTTAACGGTGGCAAACAAGGAAACAATTTCTCAGCTTACGCGTTGTTTTGGCAGAAATGTCTTGGAATTAGAGGAAAGTCAAGGATAGGAAAAAAGTAGCAGGTCCGGAAGGGGTGAGGGATAAAGGCAGGCAAATAGACAAGGAATGCATGTTTTCGTTGCGGAAAAGTGGGACATAAAAGGGCTAATTGCACGGTTATCGCGAATCCGGGGAGAGATGATACTAAGGACGACCGAAAAACCGGCTGAAAGAAGGATGAGAAGAGTATCCTGAACGCGACGGATAGGCCGAATTTGATAAAATGTAGATATTGTGGCAAAACTGGTCATATGGAAAAACAGTGTTTCAAGAAGCAGAAGGTAGAAAATCAGGGGTCTTGACTAGGCGGGGGAGCAACTTCGTCGGACCAAGTAGACAGCGAGATTGCTCCGGTTCAAGTGCATGGGATAGAGTCTAGTGAGGTAAATAAACCACTAAAAAAATGCATGCTAAGGAAAGAAGAAATGTTGTGTACGGTAGATCTGGGTAGTGATTGCTCGACGGCTGAAATTAGTATTGATGAGGGTGGATACAACGTTGTTCAGTTTCAATCATTTTTTGATCGTACCTCTGGCTCGCTTGAAAATAAACATCAGGATCGACAATATTTCCTTACGAGTAAAAGTTTTAATCGTTCCCGATGAACAATTGTCGAAAGAGGTCATCATCGGCCGTGGTATTCTGAGCAAACCAGGGGTACAGGCGATATCTGATGCAACTGGGACGTTCATATTTAATAGATTAGATAAACGGAATAACAAATTAGAGGTTAATGTGGTGAATGTCGACGAGAAGAAAGCGATCGAAATTAACGATATCTATTGCGGAGAACTTGATAAAAATGATAAGGTGTGTCTAGCAAACCTACTAAATGACTACTGCTTTCTTTGAATATTCGCAAGTTAGGTAAAACATCTGCGGCAGAAATGAAAATCGAGTTGAAGGACGAACCGGTTGTCATAAGCCTTATCGATTGTCAAAGAGCGACAGGGAGATCTCAGAGTTAGTCGCGGATTTGGAGAACAACGGCATCGTTCGGGAAAACACTTCACCATATAGTAACCCGATAGTGCTTGTTCGAAAAAGGAACATTCGTATGGCGGTAGATTAAAGGGCCGTTAACAGGAAGACTAAAATTATCAAATTTCCACTGTCAATTATCGAGGTCAGCTTTGTAACAAAGAATTGTTTACCTCGCTAAATTTGAAGTCTGAGTTTTACTTAGATTCCCACACACCCCGATTCGGTGGTAAAAACGGCATCCGTTACTCCAGGTGGACTTCCTACGCATGCCATTTGGGCTAGCGAACGCTCCACCTGTCTTCCAGACCATGATTAAAAGAGTGATCTCGCCCTCATTTATGTAGACGATGTCTTAATTCCATCGATGAATTTAAATGAAGCCTTTATGCAATTGGAAAGAATTTTAGAAGTTTTTTGGGTCTAATAAACTAACATTGAATTTGAAGAAATGCAGCTTCTTCCAAAGAAAAATTAATTATTTAGGTCGCAAAATTTCCAAAGAAGGGGTATGGCCGGGAAGAGAAAAGGTTAAAACCGTTTTGCGGACTTCAGGTAACAGGCAAAACGTGAAACGGGTTAGGCTACTTTCGTAGATTTATTCAAGATTTTGCTCGGAAAGCGTATCTACTAAGCTATTACGCAAGGATGTTGTTTGTTGAAGCTGGGGTCCATTAGAATCTGCCGCGGTGGAGGAAATCAAAAGAACATTGGCCGATAGATCTGTCTTAGCGATTTACGATTCGAAACTTGAGACCGAGGTGCACACGGACGCAAGCGCAATTGGTTTGGGAGCGATACTGTTACAGATTCACGAATCAGGGAAAAGGATAGTCGCCTATTATAGCCGCAAGACTACTCCTGAAGAACAAAAATATCACTCCTACGATTTGGAACTTTGGCCGTTTTTACTGCCTTAAAGGTGTTCAGAATGTATTTCTTGGTATTAAGTTTAAAGTAGTCACTGATTGCAGTGCAGTCCGACTGCATTGAAAAAGGACATTCAGCCCCGTGTAGCCCGTTAGTAGATTTATTTACAGGACTATAATTTTGATATTATCTATCGTCCGGGTGGAAAATTAGCACACGTCGACTATTTGAGCCGCAACCCGGTGAATTGCTGTGCCATCAATATCACGGACTCGGAATGGACGAAGATCGCACAGGTCTAGGATTCGAACTTGTAAATTATACGCAAGATATTAGAGGCAGGCGATGTATAGCCATCCACCAAGCAGTACTTCGATAAGTATAATTTAAAATCGGGTGCGTTGTTTCGAAAAACAGAGGCGGGCGATAAATGGGTTGCCCCAAAAATATCGCATTTCAACATAGTTCGGTATTGTCACGAAGAGCAAGGACACTTCGGGTTGGAAAAGACACTAAGTATATTGCGAGAAAACTATTGGTTTAAAGATATGCGGAAATTTATTTCGAAATATGTCCGGTCGTGCCTTAACTGTTTGTATCATAAGTCTTCGAGTGGTCGAAAGCCAGGGTTGTTACACCCTACAGAGAAGGTTTCAGTACCGTTTCATACGGTGCACTTAGATCACGTGGGGCTGTTTATTCGTAATAAGAAGTAATAAGAATTATAAGTAATAAAAATTGTCCCAGATTCTCGTCATTGTTGATGGGTTTACGAAGTTTTGCGTGCTCGAACCAGTCCGGAACACGTCAGTAAAAAGTGTCTTGAAGTCGCTGAGTCAACTGATAACAATTTTTGGAGTACCATTCAGCATCGTAACCGATAGAGAGTCTGCATTTACATCCCACATGTTTGAAACGTTTTGTATTGAGCATGGCACCAAGCACGTGTTAAGCGCAGTAGCTACACCAAGTGCGAACAGACAGTGCGAGCGGATGAACCGCACAGTTTTGGGTTCGCTCGCTGCTACCGGTGCAGGTAAGGCAGAGGAGCTTTGGGATGATAACGTCAAAAGAGTCCAAAGTGCGATTAACTGCTCTGTTAATCAGACTACGCGGAAATCGCCGACTCAACTTTTGTTTGACTACCAGCCGCGTAGTATGGCGGACACTAAGTTGTTGAAATTCAGAACACTTTAGATCAGATAGGTTTAAAGGTATCCCGGAACGAGGCGAAGAGAGCTATAGATGCAGAACAACAGTACCAGAAGAAGAGGTTCGACATGCGGAGGTACAAGCCTCTGAAATATGACGTGGGTGACGTCGTTATGGTTGCAACCAGCCCAGCAGCAACTAGTGAAAGAAGGAAGTTGGCGGCGGTGACAATCAAGGGGCCCTTCAAGGTGACAGCTGTGCTACCGAACGGCAGGTATGAGGTGCAGAAGTATGAGACTTGAAAAAGTCACCAAATAAACGCACAGTGGTAGCAGTCGATTCCATGAAAAGATGGGTTGCCAATCTGTATAGAAGTGTGTCTAGTTTGAGATCGACTATTGTATCTTTATTTTGAACATACAGGCCGGTAGTTGTCCGAAAGTCTAGCCGTGATGATGTCTCGGAACCGATCACTTCGAGATGGTCGGGGCTCGAGTCGGACAAGCACACTTTTTTACGTGAGTGAATGATAGTATTAAGTCAGGTATTCGTTAATTATGTTGCAGGATGTATAATTATAAAACGCGTCGAGGGCAACAGCTATGACAGTATGGCCGAATGTAAATGAACGTTACCCAGGACGCCCGTTCTTTGACATGGGAAGACTCCTTCGCCTATTTAGAAGAGGCTTTAACCACTAGAGGTTTTAAGGACCATGGGCTGATTCTGATGTCTTATGTTTATAATCGATGTTTATAAACCAAGCTAGGGTATCTGGATAAGGGTTGGACCGAAGAGGGTACCCGAACTCGAGAACGAAGCCAGGCGGCATTCCTTCTGCAGAACGTGGTTAAAAGCACACGTTCGTGCCAGTCGTCAAATCAACGAGAAATACTGTGTAAAATTATTTTCTATAATACGATGATAGAACTTCATAAACAATGTCCACTAAACTCACATTTATGTGTTAGGATTATTGTATGCACATACATATGTATGTTTGCTCGGAATAGTGTAACCGGGTTCAATTAAATAAATAATTTTCGAGGAGCAGACGGCAACTACCGACAATTACATATATTTTTAACGTCAACTGCCTATATTCTTTTATTTTAATCTTCAATAGCGCTGTAGTGCAATACTGGGCTACGTCGATATGACATGAAAATGGCAATTTATATAACAATTAATAATTATAGGTGAAATTTAAATTATTAATATAATATAATTTTGTATATTAAAAAATAATAAAATTGAATATTAAACTAGGATTAGATACCCTATTATATTAATATAATAAATAATTTTATAATTAAATGTAGAATCATTAAAATAAAGTAATATGGCGGCCTTTTAATCTTTTTAGGGAAATTTGTTTTTTAATTTGATGATCCACGATAGGAAATACTTAAATTTTATTTATGTATTGTTATTATGTATTGTTTATGAATAAAAATTATATAAATAAATATTTAATAAAATAATATTTTAAATCAAAATATAGTATATTTTGATAATATATATAATTTGATAATATATATAGTATATTTAAGGATAAATGAATTATAAAAAATTTTATTTTTGGATAATTATTTTTAATATTAATTTGAAAGAAGATTTAATAGTAAATTAATTTAATTATTTTAATTGAATTAAGTAATAATTGGTGTACAAATTGCCCGTCAATTTCTTATAGGAATAAGTCGTAACATAGTAAATGTACTGGAAAGTGTTTTTAGAAAAAAAATTTTAGTTTATAAAAAATTATTTATTTACATTAAATAGAATTAAATTGTTTTTAAAAATTTTATTTTAATTTATAAATTTATTTTATTTTATGATAATAATATATTTATTAATAAAATTATATAAAAATTATTTGTTATAGTATTAATTTATAATTAATTATATTATTTATATTTTAAGTAATGAAAATGAAATATTATAAAAAATTATAAGTAAAATTTATTTTGTACCTTTTGTATCAGGGTTAATTAATTTATTTTAATAATTTTAATGATCTCGAAAATAAATGATCTAAATATATATATATATTATTTTTGTTGAATAAAAAAAATAAATATATATTTAGAAATTAAATGTTTTTCGTATTTATTGATATCTAGTTTTTTTTTAAATAAATTTAATTTAGATATAAAATAATAATTAATAAAATCTTAATATTTTATTAATTTTTTTATATTAAAAATTTATGGGATAAACTTTAAATTTAATATATAATATATTTAATTTATTTAAAAAATTATGATTTTAGTATTAATTATTAATATAAAAAATTTTATAATTTATTTTTATTATTTAAAAATTAATTTATTTTAATTTATATATATATTTATTAAAAAAAAATTTTAAAATTATTTTAGAAATGATATAATGATTAAATTAGTAGTAATATTATTAATATAGAATATATTTAATAATATAATATAAATATAAGGAATTAAGCAAAATAAATATATTCACCTGTTTATCAAAAACATGTCTTATTGAAAATAATTTTAAGTCAATCTGCCCAATGAATAATTAAATGGCTGCAGTATATCTGACTGTACAAAGATAGCATAATCAATTATATAGGGTCAAGTGATTCCCAAAACGTGGGCACAAACACAGAGGGATACGAAAAGCTGTCCGGTGTATTCTATTAATCAATGAATTTAGGTTTTAACAATGATATTTTTGTTAGGAAATCCAAAATTTGCTTAAGTCCTTTTAAATTGTTTTTCTTTTATCATTCTACACAACGAAGACAATTGGCTGAACGTATAGACTAAATACTCCCTTATCGATTTTGGTGATTTTTGGATATGTTGTGCAAGTCAACATTTTGAACAGTTTTGTTCTCTAATGGGGACGTTAGATATGTTTGTTAGAGCAAAGGGTTGTTCAGGGTGTAGATTGATTTCTAAATGATATTTAGGGACGTGAGAAAGTGATGAATCTACAAGTTCACTGGCAATTAGAAAAAGACAATTAGAGGATAACAGAACTGATCAATATCTTGAAGTCATAAAATCTTAATACTAACATATGTCATTAAGTCATTTATATAATTTTTTTCACAATTTCTAACAATAAATGATTTTGGTCGTTCTAAATACAACTTAATTTTAACAAATAATATTGTACTATGAAAAAGAAAATATATGTACGGTATCATTTAAGGAAATGAATTTAACTTCAAAATTCTGAAACCGACAATTTGGAAGAAATAATTTACAGCATACAATGTGTTTCGTTAATCCAAACAATATTTGTAGAAATATTTTTTTGATAAGTCCTACCTTTCATAAAGAGGTTCGAAGAATTAATAGTTTCAAAGTTATAAACGATTTTCTTGTTTATTCTCTTTTATTCACTCTGTATAAGCAACTGAACAGCTTTTTCTAATCACTCTGATTCAAGTATTAAAATCAAAATCTTAATTTTCGTATCTGGAGAAAAAGTAAAAAAGAAAAAACGACGAATATTTTCAAAGTAATGAAAAAAGCGATCAAAAAAGGATATTTCCATTCTGGCATTCAAGGGATCAATTTCATGCAATAATAAGAGAAAGGTATTAAATCTGCCAGCTCCAGTTTTCGCCGATCTCAAATCACTTGTGGATGTACCACAAAATGAAACGTCAAACGTCTCGAATTTGCCATTGATCACCGCAAAGCCTAATAAATACATAATTCCATTGCTAATAAATATTCGGCAAAACTAATAAAAAACACTTACAGTAAATAATAAAATAAAATGATGCCAACGGCACTCTTTCGATTCTTGACGATACTTGAGTTTCAAAGGGGAAATGCTAGCAAGAGAAGGAAAGGAGGATCCATATCCATTTCCAACGAAAACACGATTTTTTCGTCGTTTCTCTTATCTGCTCGTGTCTAAAAACGCCATCGGTCTCCGATCTAGGCGATCATCGCAGTAATAAAAATGGACAGTTTATCTGGTCGTTCTATTTCTTTCTTTGGTCCTTCTTCTTCTCCTCTTCCTCTTTTTCTTCTCAGCTTTTGAGGTTGAAACGTTTCACTGCGCGCGTATGATCGCTGCCGTTGGTCCACTGCTGCGATCGTGCAAATCTCCCCCCAACCGCCTCCCACTTTACCACTTAAGAACTTTACCACGAAAGATTCAGAAACGTTCCACTAATGAAACTTGGTCTCTTCTCTTGTTGCTTTTAATTTCCAGCTTAACAAACAGAAAAGGAAAGAATAAATCCTCCTGGTTTGCGTCTTCTGGTGACTATTCGTAAAAATTGAACGTCACTCTTCGACAAATGATACGTTTTATATTCCCATCCTTCGTCCCTTCTTTTTTTCCTCGCAATAAATAAACGAGAAGTTGCTAAAAAATTTTACGCGGCAGATGTATACAGCGTAGAGTAAGCGTTTGAAAGAGGATTTAATATTACAAAATACGTCGATGTGTAACTGGTTTTGGCGATACTCGTCCGTTTGGCTAATAAATATAAAGTGAAATAATAGAATTTTTCCAAACGCTGTCTTCTATTATCTACGATATTTCTCGTACGTAAAAAACAAAGAAGAAAAATAGGAGAAAAAAATAATTGTTTTTTAAACGTTTTAAATAAATCAAAACTCAGGTAGAAACGAAAAAAAATGAAAAAACAAAAGAATGAATAACCAACTGACAGCATTTGATTGGTTACATTTTCATAAAATATTATATTTCCAACCTGTTATCGAAAGTTTCAACTTTTTACTACCACGCGGTTCCCCGAAGCGAAAGCAACGATTTTATTATCATTGCAATGACAAAAAAAGGAAAAGATCGCATGATGAATTTTGCTTCAGAGAAAGACAAACGAATATTACCGCGTTTAATACGTGTATAAAAGAAAAAAGAATCAAAACTTTGAAAAAGAAATGGAGAAAAAGAAAGAACAGGGAAGAAAATAGCGGAGAACGGTGAAGACATTTGGAAAGCGAACGAGAAATGACCGAGGCGCAAGCGCCGAAAAGAGAGGCTGGAAGACTGGAAGAGAGAAAGAAGGAAAATCGCTCTTGAGTTATTATTGAGTTATCATAAGGATGCATTTCCCCGAGAGATATGTATTTCGTTTCAACTCGACTAATGATTGCACCAAAGTAGAAACAAATTTGAACGAATCCGGCCTTATCGCATCATTTCTCTTTCGCTTTAGCATGCTCTTTCTCGTCTTCTGCCCTATCGATTGACTTCTTTTTTCTTCTCCTTTCCTTCTTTTTCTTTTCTTTTTTATCGTCAAGTTTTCCTTAGGTTCGAAAACTTAAATTTATGCATTCGATATATAATTCGAAAAAAAAATGAAAATGAAACGTTGATCGACACTGCACGTTACTCGTTACTGGGCTACTCGTTTCACATTTATTAAGAAACGTTTTATTAAAAACTACCATTTCATTTGGATAAACGATAACGAAGAGCAAGGAACGAGATGAATTCTCAAGGTCAATTTGCAAGAGCTCCGTCATTTTCTCGATGATCAACGATTGGACGCTAGGCTATTCATTTCTGCTCCGGCGTATTAACTCGAGCGAACTGGACGGTTCTGATATACTTTATTTGCCGGCACGATACACAGATACATTCAAATTATTCAACGCATTATTAATTTCTAACATAAAATCTGAGAGACTCTCTCGACCCAAGACTCTCTTGGTTCGATTGTACAATCGTTGCACAATCCGACGTGACGCGATGCAACATCCATTAGAGAATGCATAATATTCGTTCAAAAACGAGTATGCTAAATACGTAGTATGAAACGAGAAGAAAAATTAAACAAACTGGCGGACTCTCTGTCGAGATGGCGAACAACTCGACAAACATCGAACGAATTTGAAGATTTTTCGAGCCTTCGTTAAATGGGAAAACTCAAATAACTTGCAGACGTCGTGAACGAGAATTTGTAGAATGCAAACGAATGAAAAGTGCGTTCGATGGAATCGCCGTTCCGTGCTCGAGCATTCCTCCTTGCGTCTATTAAACGTTCTTCTTGGTTATCCACATAACGAGCTACCGAACAAGGTGCTAAGAGCTGTCCTCTTCGCGTGTGCTTTCCGCTATCTGCTCATCTTCCATCAATCAGCATCGGGTGGTGTGTTACAGTGTGTTTAATAAGAATTTCTCCGAAAAAAGATGAGCGTAGAGTGCACTTTCATTGTATGTTTAACAGTTCTCTGAACAATGCATTTCCGTGGACAAGATTTGAAAACTTTTCGACCTATCTCTTATGCTGAAAAGTTGCGTGTGAGCAATAAATAGTGCTGGAGATTAGACGAATTATTAATCGGCTGAAAAACTTTCGTGCACAATTTTTCACAAAAAAGAATGTTCTTTTTTAAGGAAATGGAATCCACGTTCTTATGAAACATAGTGTATATCGATGATTCGCCAATCAAACTGAATTGCAGGACACTGGCAGACTCTCAAAGACAATGAGAGTTTTTGACAATGGAGTCTATTACACGAACCTTCTTATTTCCTACTTTCTATTCTCTACTCTCTACCATCAACCAGGCTTCCAGTTAGAAGCATTGCATCGCGTCAATCTACGATACTTTCAAACAGAAGCGATACCTCAAGTTCCGGCGCCTCGTTTTTCTTCGTCAGTTTCCGTGAGAGCAGAACTAGCCAGAACGGCTCTCAGAAATTGAAAATAAATCACGGACAACATAATAATGCGCGACGCCGATCGTTGTCCACTCAGCCAGTGTCTGTGCCGTTCATGATTCTCGACTCTCGGAACGAGAATGTAAGCGACCTAAGCCACTAGCTTTTGTTTCCTTTCCCAAAAATTTTTAAATTACTTCAAACTATTCGTTTTCAAACGGAAATGCCATACTAGAAATTCTTCTCTCGAGATGGCGATAGAAAAACCAAAAAAGCAAATGAAAAGCAAGCAACTGGAAGAAGAAAGAGAAGAATCGAGGCAAGGAATAATTAAGCAATAGCCTCAGGACGAAGGGACGGATTTTTCGTTATAGCGGAGATTTAATTAGCGGAGATGTAAGATAGGCGGTTGCATTGTCTGTAGGATGTTAAGTGGCTTAGCCGTGGAAGTACAGGAAAAAGGAAAAGGAGACGCTCGGTCTGTCGGTCGGTGGCAGAAGTGGGCCGAGGATGTGCAAGGGTACCAGTATAATGAAGAGCGACAGTGGTGCCCGGAGCCATCTCTAATTTGCCGTCGAATGGCAATGCCGGCTTTTGATCCCATCGTACGCAATATTCTAAACGAGACGAGGCGGACTTTCCACTCAAGGGGAACATCCAAGTAAGTCGCGGCCATCTCTATTCCGAACAGTTCGCCGTTCCAATTTCCACCGTCTCAAAAACTAATACAACAATGGGATCCTATCACTGTTCTACTCTTGCGTCTTTGTGCTATGTCCAACCGACTTTGGAGCAAAGACGATTACTCCAGGAAAGTAACAAAAAGGATACAGTACAGGGAATAAAAATACCCTGGTATCACGTCCCGACTATCACGGAACCGGGTTGTGTGACGAAGTACAACTTTTTGGCTCAACCGGCATGTATATCTGGTTCTAGCCGGGATTCGCGGCGTTCTTGCTTTTGAATGATGTTCGAATGAAGGTAATCAAGGCCAACCCTCTAATGACACTGTTCGCGATTGAGCTTTAGATGCCACAAGGAGCTCGATGAATAAATAGGAACACTATAGTTTATTATATATATATTCTTGACATATATTCGTACAAAGATTTGTCACTTGCGATTTACAATTAGAACTGAAACAAAACGGAGCTGTGGGGAAAATTGTGATGTCTAAGATTGAGACTGAGACTGAGAGTAATATTACGACTGAAGTAGAAGTAGAACTAAACTCTTTGAAATTAGAAGTTGAACTGAACTGAACTGACTCTTATCACCTTTTATAACATTAATTATAGATGGCGTTTTATATCCGGTGTATCGCTTAGGAACGGAATGTCGGAGATGGTGAATATGATATCGATATTTATTCTCGTCCTCCGTTTGATCTATACCGTTCAAAGAACTGATTGGCGCCGATTGCTCCAGAACAAAGACCGACCGAAAATTCCACATCTCATAATCAATACATTCTCACGCATATTCATTCTTTTTTAGTTCACACCCTCGGTACAGAACAATCCATATCAAAATATGCCAAATCGTCTCTGGGGAATAATCAAAAATCGGTCGTCTGACGTCACACTTGGATTTCGAGCTTCCTAATTTCATTTTGTAATAATTTTTACCCATTTCGCAAAATATTTAAATCTTTAAATAACGTGACGTCACGCTGCATGCATGAAAATTACATACGCCGAGCGAGCTGAAGAACCTATGACTAGAGGTTGAAACATATACGAAACGATTAATTATATCAAGAAAAGGTTTTAAACAAAAATTTGGAAGGTCTCGAAAGGGTTTCGTTAATCGATATAATTGTATTTTTGAAAGTTGACTTACTGAAGGTGTTTGAGATCAAGATCAAGTTTGTTTTATTCAATCAACGTTCTCTGTAAGGAAACATCAAACCATTTATATCGAAAAACCACTTCAGGATGTTGTGACTTGCTCTCACAGTCGAGTTTAGCTTCTGGGTATTCCGAGGTATATTTAATTTTACATCAGTGGATCGTAAAATAGTCTTGTCTAATCAAGAGTGATAACCGATTACCGATCAACAACTGTCTTGACTCATGTAGTGCTTTTGGGCCCTGATCTAGTAAATAATAAAGGGAATGAGTCAAAATAGCGTCCAACCGAAATACAAACTAGACCATGATTCAGAATGCAAAAATCTTTAATATCCTTGCGCTAATATGAGATGTTTTAACTAAAATATTGCAGTGTGATACTCGTTCAAAATCAAATTTTGTGATTTTGCTCTTTAGAGTCGGATAAGACACAGATTATCTCGTTCACCAGATTCGAATCTATCAGATCTTTATTTTCTTTTGTCTGTCGAGTCTAAAAGATAAAGTCTGACGTTGATATAGACCAGCTAAAGACACATGTTGAAGAGTGTAGAAATATCACTGCTGATGTTAACCTTCTATGAGTCGAATTTTTTTCTTAAATATAAAAAAATTTATGTAACGGAAAATCAACAATTATAAACCTATATATGCAGATTAAAAAAAAATTTAGCAGTTTAAACAATTTTATTATAATTAATTCACTTTGTAACTTTGAAGTAACAACGGCTTACAATGTTTGCACTTCTATGCATAAAAGCTTAAGCGTGAAATTCCATAAAACAGCTTTGTAGCCCCATTTCTTAGATTTTTTAGGCATATACTGTTTTAACCTGTGTCTTCCTTGTAAATGGCATTATTTACTCGTCAACACAAAAGTATTCAACCATCTGAAAGCGGTTAAAATTTTTAACCAATTTGTCGAGAATAGATCTTATTTTTTGTAAACTATCCATAATCTCTGAATTGCTTTTGTGGTCCTGAATTTTCCTCATCTGATAATTCAGTACTAAATTCGTCGTCACTGTCAATAATATTTATGCGTTGTCGGGTAAATACTACTAGATGATTTTCATCGGACTCAGAATCTATTAAAGAATTTTCTAATTCTAATTCCTCTTTTATTTTTATGTGATTTTGTATCCATATTTTGGGTATATGATATATAAATTTGAAAATAGAAGAAAGCACAAGCATTATCCTAAATATACCGAAATTTACCATAATAGCCCACTGTAACCTGAAAGCCACAAAACTATATCATATACAAATGTAGGATAGGCAGTTCTGGGAAAGGGTCCAAAACTTTCCCTGGTGCTCGACTGCAGATGTCCCGAGTCGTATAACATAAACAATAAAGAAAGTTAGGCCTGGGCCTTGAGACTGTTTATGGGCAGCCCCTCAGGTCTAACATCTAAGACTAAGAGTATGTATGCGTTTGCGTGCATGTGTGTATCTGTGTACGAGTGATGAATTTTGTGCAGAAGAGAGTGCATGTAGAGAAGTCAGGGAGTGCGTATCGAGCAGCCAGAGAGCCAGTGTCGAGAAGTCAAGACGTAAAAGAGAACAGAGTGTATCGAGAGTTGCGAGAATTAAGAACTCAGTGTTATTCATTATTTAATATTAATAAACCAATCTTATTCATTATTCAATTCTAAATGAACCATCATTTAATAAAATTCCTATAAATTGGGATCTCGTCCGGGATACCTAAAATTGGTGACTCAGCCGGGACTCCTACACAAATAGTAACAAAATGATTACTGAAATACAAACATATAAGTTATTATTGATATACAAACCCAGAGCTATTATGTACGCTTTTTTTGTTTAGTAAACACCGACAGAAACACAAATAATGTTAATTGCACAAGATGATTCCGTTGGTTTCTATCTGCAGACAACTTGCAAGGCATTTACTTTGATATTTCAGGCTAATGGTACTGCCAACCACCATCAATATTGTTATTGGTTATCTCAGAGACATTATATAATTAAATACGTCATATTGTGAAGAAAACTAAAATTATTTGGTAAAATGTCGATATATTAGCATGTGACCTGAAAGTTACGCGGGCCCATAGAGAGTTAAATAATGTCAAACATTCTGTAATACTTAAATTACAAAAGTGATCGTCATTTTCGTGCAGTAGTGACATAAGCAATTGTTTCATTCCAATCGCAATAAATAATTAGCCTCATGTTATTACTAATGGTGCTATTACAAATAAATTCGATACTCTGTAATTATTAGTTCGAACTATTTTAATTAAAATATTTCCTTAATTAATGATTTTCCGATATAAACAGTTTAATACTTTTTTTACAGATCCTTCGACAAGTTCAACCGAGTAATGTTTTAGAAAAACAAACGTTTTTCTGACCTAAAACATCCTAGAAGATTTTTCTAACCTAAAACCTAAATCTAGATGAACCTAGGAAAGCGTCATCTATGCATCAACATAAAAAAATAATAATTATCAATTAATTCTTCTTTTGAAACTATTCAATTTTTGTCTAACAATAAGATACTCTTGGATACAATAAATCATTTCGAAAATATAGTTTCCAGTCTCCTGTACACAGGTGTGTCTTTTGTAAAAACGATATGATAATTAGAATTAAATGCTTCGTTTTTGCCTTTCACTTCACACTCGAAAGATCACAATCAGTTTACGTAACACGAGAATTACTCAAAAAAAATCAAATTGAAAAAGATAACGTGAGGTATAATTCCATTTCATTTGAAGCGCGAAACACCTCCGTGTTTAGATAAAGTAAAAAACAGATTTCTATATCGCGTCGTATACAGCGTTTCCATACAATCAATAGAATTTTCTTCCGAAGCAATAGCACTGCTTAACCTAACAACGACTATGTTTCTTCTGGAATTAGGATGAAATTTACGTTATCGCAAAATTATGATGTTTGCCAGGAAGTATTACGTATTTACATGCCTTCAAACAAAACAAGGTGGATGGCTCCACAAAGAATTTACTATGTAAATGATAATTATTCTGAACGAGCTTGTCGGTCGGCTTCGCTAATCTGATCGAGACGACATGTTTAAAGAAAAAGAAGATGCTGAATAATTCGTTTATCTTTATCAATCACACTGTTTCTATTTTTATACTTGAACGCTTCGAAAATATATCGCCAAAGAGTATTTTGAAAAGAAAGAATGAAAAATTTATTACTATTGGATAGTATCTCTTCTAGCCAACCAATCCGTGTATATATATATATATTGTTCAATTAGCAATCGACCGTTTGAAATTTTCCTCTTCAGCAATGATGCAGCAAAACGTCTAAATGCAATCTACGCAAACTCGGTCGGCTATCACGAGCGATAAAGTTGGTTATAAAAGCGTTGTTAGCGTGATGGTAACGTGATCGTGACCCAGTATAGCTGTGCGTAAACTGGGAGGGAGTTGAAAGACATTGAGTGGTTCCTGCGCGTCGAAAACATAGTTCTCCTGTCTAGAACTGGTTTTCATCGAGTGGCGACTCTTCGCACAGTTTGCTTGGTAAGCTGTCACAGTGAGCATCGTCATGTTATTACAGTCACTCGCCGCTGCGATCCGTGGATACACCACGATGGACTACCTATCGATCACTTTGTCGCTGGTGGCGGTGCTCGTTGCTGTCTATTGCTTTATCACGAGGAATCACAATTTGTTCAAGAAGCATGGAATCGTGCACGTTCCGCCGACGCCGCTGTTTGGAAACATGGGATCGTTCGCAAGACGGCAGATCACCATATCGGATTTAATTGTCAAGGCTTATCAACTAGATCTCAAAGCGAAATACATCGGTTTCTACGAATTTCTCACGCCGATAATAGTACTGCGCGATCTGGATCTGATCAAGGCCGTCACTATGAAGAACGTCGAACAATTTTCAGACCATCGTCCGCTGGTGAACAGAAAAGTGGATCCCATGCTGGGAGGAATGCTATTTATGCTGAACGGTGATCAATGGAAGGATCACAGGAACATGCTGTCACCGACGTTCACCTCCAGCAAGATAAAAACCATGTTCAAACTGATGTCGGAATGCGCGAGCAGATTCGCTGAGCATTTGTCGAATTTGTCGGAGGAACAGCGCGAAACAGAGATGAAGGGTCTATTAACGAAATACACGAACGACGTGATCGCCAGCTGCGTCTACAACGTGTCCATCGACTCTGTCAAGGAACCGAAAAACGTGTTCTACGTGTACGGTAGACTAAGCACGTCGTTTGCGACGTTCAAGAGGTCCCTGATAATCTTGGTACATAGAAACGCTCCGTGGTTAGCGGAGCTGCTGCAACTCAGGATCGTGGATAGTCACATTGCCAAATTCTTCTACGACCAAGTGGCAGAGACAGTGGAGACCAGGCAACAAACCGGTGCTCGTAGGTCGGACATTTTACAACTCTTCATGGACAATAACAAGAAAAGAGAGCCGGGGAAAGAGATGACTGTGCACGAGATGGCGAATCATGCATTCAGCTTCTTCTTCGGCGGTTTTGACACAGTCGCGTCGCAAACCTGCATAGTGGCGCACCTGTTGGCGGAGAATCCGGATGTTCAGGAAAGGATGCAGCAGGAGATCGACGAAACGTTAGAAAATAACAACGGTGAACTGACCTACGACTCGATGCACGAGATGAAGTACCTGGACGCGGTGATCAACGAAACCTTACGACTTTATCCGATCGCTCCGTTCATGGACAGGATGTGCGTCAAAGATTTCGAACTGCCGCCGGCGCGACCCGACGACAAACCGTTTACCGTCAAGGCAGGGATGAACATTTGGATTCCCGTGAGTGGGATCCACCAGGATCCGAAGTATTACGAGAATCCCTTGAAATTCGACCCGGATAGATTCTACGAAAACAACAAGACGGTCATCAATTCAGGCGCGTACATGCCGTTCGGCCTTGGACCGAGAATGTGCATCGGCAACCGATTCGCGCTGACGGAGATGAAAGTGCTGCTCTGTCATGTTCTCGCCAACTGCAGCATCAAACTCGCGCCGAGAACGATCATCCCGTTGCAGTTCGAGAAAGGCATGTTTAACGTCACCGGGAAAAATGGATTCTGGCTGGCCATCGAGCCAAGGAAAAGTTCTAATTGTTTGTTCACTGTTTCTGCCAACGCTGTTTCTTGCAATTGATCGTGAAACGAAAATATTACCTATATTATGCTTGTTGGTGTTAGATGTTTAATAGCATGTACGACTTCAACATGGGCAAATAAAGATTTTGTAGCACAAATTTTGTCCTTCGCATTGTCAAACCACTAACGTTGTAACGCACTTCTAAAAATGCGTTCACTGAAGTGAAGCAATTTCCGTATCTTGTAATTCATTGAAAATGTGAAATTGTCGATACATATAAAAAATAACGAGAAATCGTTTCTAGGGGCGATTATTGCTTTTGTTTTGCGTGTAACACCTCGAATTTCTGCGTCATTATGTAGATAAACTATCCGATATCTCTGAAAGTTAAACGCAACGAACAGCCATCTTTCGCTCACAAATCAAAGTACTTACTTCGTATCCATGTACAAAGCTTGTTAATTTACGTGTTATAGGGATGACAACTTTTCTGCTACAGTTTTATTGTAATGTACAGCGTGTATTGTGGCCGCATCAGCTAATTTTATTCCGTCGCTTATGATTTAAAGTAAAATTCGAAAAGATTTAATTCGATTCAACACCGTATATGTATTTTGCCCATGAAATTTTGTATCGTTGTTTGCGACATTAGCAAAAGAACATTGTTAGTTGTAACATTTGTGTTTTTTTTACAAACTGTTTGTTAAATATTTAGCAATTTAGCAAAGATTTAACAGAGTTAAAACAAATATTTTCAGTTTAAACAGAACATTCTCATTTACACGTCCGTGCGAGTAATCTTACGAGACAATAATGAAGAAAAAACGGAGCTAGATAATTTACACACACACACACACACACACACACACATATATTAACATCTTTATCAAGATAAAAACATCTTATCGTTTAGGTTAATCTCTCGTGTACGCACCGTACAATAAAGTATAAAATTTGAAGAAAAGTCATTAGGAAAATAATCTCAAGAAGGAAATTATTAAAATATTAATTTTTTGAGATAATGACTTATTTTCTGAGTACTTGTGTCTCGTTTATCTAGAAATTAACTTATAATTTGTAGTACAAGCGGTGGTTAGTACAGCGCTAATGATACATATATAAATATGTAGATAAATAAAATTAAACACACGTATATATATATATATGTATGTATGTATATATATATATATATTGTATGTATGTATATATATATATATGTATGTATGTATATATATATATATATATATGTATGTATGTATGTATGTAGATAAATAAAACTATCAAGGGTATTTTGCGTTTAAACGAATGAATCAATTTTATAATCATCAAAGCAATTTGTTTCGATTGAAATTTCTCTGCTATACAATACAGGATGATTAGTAACTAGTGATACAATCAAATACAGGATCATTCTATATAATAAGAGAAAAAATAACTCAAAAAAGAGAGAAAAATTTTTTTTTGTCCGACGCTTCGTTTTCAAAAAGATCAACTCTGATATTTTATCTAGCACTATGTATATTTAAGTAAAACTTGACTTGCCAGTTTTATCTCGTAGTAAATTAGTATTACTAACATTGCTCGTGTTTGTAAACGTTTTCAATGTCACGGAAATGCGTTGAAATTTAATCACTTTGAAAATATTGTTGTAAACATTTCCCATAATGTTCATGTATACAGTCATGCACTTTTTTTTAAGATGCAGCGACCACTGTGCAATAACTGGTGTACTGCTACTTTGTTGCATTAAATGCAGAAACAATCTTTTCTTTTAATTGAACAACGCCTGTAACTTCATAAATAATTTAATGTGACTTCACAAATAAAATGCTAGATAAGGCTAAAAAAACTTTTACTTCTTCCTTTTCCATCTATTTCTTTCTCGTATAATTGCCCTATATCGCCAGTTACGAATAATCCTGTATAATTAATTATTAAAATTGTCGAAATTGAAACACGGTGATATTAGAAAGTAAATAATTCGATTATCCGTGCAATATTTGCAATATATACGACAGCGTTGATCAAAAAAAGAAAGAGAGAGAGAGAGAGAGAGAGAGAGAGAGAGAGAGAGAAGAAGAGAGCAAAGAAACAGAGAAAAAGCACGAGTGAAATCTGGGAAGAAAAAGAAGAAAAAAAAGAGCAGAAGAAGGAAGAGAAGTGAGATTCGTTTTTCGTTTTAGCAGTTCGCGCTTTTTTCCACTAGCACGACAAGACAATACACTGTTCGAATCAATACTTATGATCTTCAGTTCATTAATTCTAACCAAAAGCCAGGCCGCTAGCTTCGATTGATGCTGCTGGTTCGATCGCTATTCTTCGCACTCGAGGTTCTCCATTTCTCATCTCTTCCCCGGACGGTTGAACCGTGACTAAAGTGAATTACATTAGAAGGGAGAGAGTAGTTTTATCGAATCAACCTGATATTTCCTAAAGCACCGACCATGGATAGTCGGGCCGAAAAAGAAAGAATAGGGAGTAGTACTTTTAACAACATCCAACGTTCTTTTAAAGATATCGCGCAACGCGTAATTCGCATATCCCCGAATTACTGAATTATCCGTATGATAATTATAATATCCGCTCCTCCGCTTCGTCGAATTTAACTTGTTGATCATTTACAAAAATATTCGCGTTGTGCGTTGTTCATTTCCTACTTTACCCAATTTAGTCGCTATTATTAACTATGTAGTTAATTAACCAACCGCTAACTTTACTCGACTGTTGTTAATAGTTATTTGAATTGGATTGATCCACGGAGGAATTCATGGTACAGAACGCGCGTGACATGCCTGCGCTCTGCGGTTATAACTTGTATATTATACAGACATTTTATTATGACGTTACACCGTTGCTACCTATATATATATATATATATATATATATGATTGTGAGTATACAATGTCACGAAACGATTAAAAATCTGAAAACGTATGTTATATATTTGACGTGATTGTTCTATTTACGAACACTGATACAGCGTTACGGACTGACTGTTACATCAATGACGATAAATAACTCATGCGTCGCAATAAAAACGAAAATAACAGACAACCGATATGCCTCGTATATTGTATTTTTCTTTTTTTTAATAGATGTAATTGAATGTTATCAGAATGATTCAGCTAATGTGCTATAATAGTCGCTTTCGCTGGAAATGTAAATATATATGCAGTTTAATCGTAACTGACCTTTTCTTTCTTCAAAAATAATTAAATGTGGAAACCTCTTTGACGAGAAACAACCCTTGTACAATTATTTTAAATAATAATCGTCACCTGCACTTTCGTTGGATTCTGCAAGGAAAATAAATTCAAGTTGATGATTCCGAAAAAACTAGATATCAAATGAATGAGCGTATTGTCATAATTTTTTGGACCATGATCAAAGGAGAAAAAGAAGAAGAAAAAGTACATAGGTCAATTGAGTGACGCGCAACGATCGAACAATTGATGTAGTGTGGTCGCTTTCAAGTGCACATGCATCTGTATATGTACATAGTACACAGGTACACTCGCTCATTCAGGCAATATTTACAAGGTCATATTACATCTTTGCTGGTCGATCACGTAGCAGAATATATTATATGACTGGTATACGTACCGCGGACACGGTGTTAAGTGCTGGACATGCAGACGATGCTCATGTATCCAACGTGGATGATAATTGAGATGGACGCGTAACACATGTGACCAGAGATATGTATATGCTACGACTTGATGCTTTCTTTTTCATTTTTTCTTCAATTTCTATTGTTACGTTGAAGATGAAACGGAATAGATCGTCGAAAACGAAAGATTACTTTTTTTCTCTTTTTTTCATTCGTTCATTTGAAAGACTGGTTCCTCTCCGATGTTTTTTGAGTATTAATATTATAAACAAGTTTCTCATGACGTGTGTCGAGTCAAACATTCGAGTGATTCACCAAACGCTGCCTGTAATATAGAGTTATCCATTTATGATACGTTTTGCATGACAGATACATCGTGTATAAACAAAAGACAAGAGATAGATTACGTCATATCCGACCGCCGAACATACACGTACTAACGTATATGTTGCTACAAACGCACGATTGTAGGCAAAATTCACTATAGTGGCGCCAACAGAATTTTTTTTACGAATTTTTCACAAACTAGTACAAGAACAGTTTGGAAGGATGCATGAGGACAAATCAGTGCCCAAAAAACACAATAAATCAAAAAAATCATCAAAAAAGATTGGAAAGCATCTTACGGATGAATAAAAAGAAAAGAAACTTCTTGTCGTTAATATTCAGAGAGACTGATCGTACATGCATACTGTGAATACATATTTCCTCTCCGTATCAGCAAAGATATTTCAGTGTTATAAAGCAGTAGGCGGATGTTATTGTTGTTGGTTTCAAAATTTTTTTAATTCATATTGTTATGTTGTTTTGGGAACGATAACGCTTAGATACGATGATTAAATGGAGATTATGATCATATAATTATTTTTTTAATTTAGTCAAAGTCACTATATTTATTTCGAATAGTCATTTTATTTAATTATAATAAGTCTACATCTAACGAATATACATATTTCTCGTAACAAAGGTTATATTAAAACTTCGTAAAAACGTGTAAAAAGAAGAAATCTATGGAAGATTATTATTTTATGGAAGATTATCTTATTTTAATACGAAAATATTTTTCTTGTTGGCTACAAAATTCACGACTATTTCTTATAGATTCTGCGAGATCGTAAGAATCGACAGAAAATTCTTCGATAATATCATTTGAAGTCGTAAGAATTAAAAATTTTCCTGTTGAAACAGAGGTCAGTAAACAAAAAAAAGAAGAAAGATAAATTCCATCTTGTGCTTGAAAACACGAATGCGCGAATAATCGTTCGAAATTTGCGCATTTAGAATCAATTGAAGAAATTGAATAAATTTCCGAAATATTTCCAGCAGGAGACTATCTTTGCACATACGCGTAATTTGAACATTTTACACGGGTTAGAAATATAACGACTTTATACAGGGATTTTAAACAGAAAATGAGACATTTCCAGATCCACTATTCTGCACTTCACTTATCGGCAACGAGTTGTTCACTTTCCAGAAAGCATCATCGAAACACTGGATAATTTTAGAAAACGATTATCGACTACGCTCGATTTGTTAATAAAGAGAACGTTTAGCAGCGACTGCAGATACTCTCGCGCCAATATGCTTGCGATGATTGGAGACACGAATCAATGGCAGTTGTGTTAGTGCACCATGCCACGTTTGTGATGCTGCCGATGAACGTATGATGAAACAGTTCACTCGATGCACTACTCGAGTAATGATCGTGCATTTTTTGCGCGAGAAAATACGTTATAGATAATAGTAGGTTGCCATTCTGACAACCGTCTAATTACGTCAGTTTTCGCTATCTCTTGCCATTTAATAAATAAATAACGCTGTCATCGAACATGTATATACACATACATTTTTGCGTACGTATTCGGGAAATATTCTCTGGTTGCAAACATGTGAGGATACGGTAATCGAAACGGTCGCGGCAAAAAAATTGCATATTATTCTCTATTGTGTGATATTTTCTGCTTTATTTCGAACTTTCTTGATTTTCCTCTTCCAATGAACTATCAGGTAATGTAACACATATGAAACCTTATAGATTTCATTAATACGATATAACCCGAAAATTCACTGCGAAATAATTAAACAACGGATGTTGCCACGAAAGAAATACAATAATCACAATAAATAAATGCAAATTTAGTAATAAGACATTGTTTAAGTAGCTCACAAAAACATTTTTTTAATAGATCTCTATGATTTTCTTTTCTACGAGCTATTGTGAATAAAAAATTATTACGGTACAATGTCGAAAAAAGATTAATGTTTCTTGCTTCAAATTTTATACCGGATGCGGCTTTTAAATGAAAATATATCTGCTCTATTTTGGCTTTTATAAAGAAAATGTTCGAGATAAAGTTGCACTACTTTTTTTTATTTTCATTATTTAAAGGCATTAACTTGTGTGGGTTATTAATGACTTCTGCATTATTCTAAGACGCATGATCTTTGAAAGTGGAAATAACATTTCTCCAAAGTTATTTTTATAACATTTAAAAGTGATGGAAATCTAACATATTTGTCAATGTTCTTATGAAGCATAAAAATTACAGTTGAATCATTTGAATTTCATTCTAATCATTTCATCTAGAGAAATTTTTTTCGGAACGAAACGTTTATTGAGGAAGTTGAATTTCAAACAGTCACTGTAGTCAGTAGGATTGAGAACTTTTTGGGAAGTTCGGCAAGATTGGTGTTTGTTAGGAATGGAGGGGTTTGTGGTGGTTTACGTTCGATGGTGGGGTCGAATATTTTAAATGTGGTGGTTTAGAGGATTTTGGTAAGTCTGATATGAAAAAGGGACTTTATTAGAACAAGATAGATTTTTCACACAGTAACTTCTTGACGTAAAAATATCTTACGTATATCTTTTTCTGATTTATACTTTGGTCTTTGACCGTACCTCAAGACAACTCATAGCGTAACAAATTCCTAGAAAGTATTTAAAGGAACATAGGTTGTAGATTTTCTATTCAAAGCATAATTACTAAAACATTATAAGAGGATTTAATCATGTCTCATACTATTCTATTTATCAAAAAACGAAAATAAGAAAAACATAATATTTAAAATTTAAAATCAGGAAAAGTTAATAAACATTATTTTTAATTATTTTTAACACAATTTCTTATTTCTTAAAATATATGTAGGGATATAATATAAATAATATTTATTTAATGAAAATTATAATAACAACAAATAGTTAAACAAGACAAATTACTTTAAAACAACTCAAATAAATTCTTTAACGACACGATTGATACTTTTAAACAATTCTTTTTCAAGGCTCTCTTACGACTCTCCAAACTCTCAAGACTCTGATCTTTTTTTTTAGAAAAGAAAAGCGCTCTATGCCTAGGTTGGATTTCTCACATCACATTCATATTTTATATAATCAACAAACAAGACATCTGTTATATTTAAACACAACTAAAATTAGATTAATTACAATAACCGACAACTGATAATAACTGATACTGCAAATATTTAATAGAAAACGTTATAAATATAATTAATAAGAAAACTATGTCACATTCATACGTAGCATGTCTTTCTTTCATCTTAGTTGTCCTATTATTTCACAACACAGCCGTACCGTACTGACAATGAATGAAGTAACAGAATTAACAGGATGGACTACGTGAAGGTGTGAAAAAATGTCATCTCTTCCGAAGTAAATTGTTATTAAATGTTTACTAAACTGTTTACTAAAAGTGGCATTTTCATCGGCATTAAAATAGTATTTTAGAAAAAACATATTTTAGAAAAAATTAATGAATGTACTCCAAATTGTGTTAGAATATATTTAATATACAGGGTGTGGCACGAGGCTGTCGCCACGATTTTTCAGGCACTTTTAATTGTGTGACAAAAAATGTTTTGAACAAAAATTAATCAGTTTCTAATTGGCTAAAAAGTACAATATAAAAAATTCCAAAAACTTTTTTTTCGATAAAAACTCAAGGTCACATTAATTTTTTTAAATGGCACCGTGTATTTTTGACTTCGTAGGATTGTTGCTTCTGAAGAAACGAATTCAGCGACCTACTATGCTGTGACCTTCAGATGTCTTTGACTTCAGAAATTTAGGTTTAATCAACAGAAATTGTTCATTGTAAATTTTTCATGAAAATTATGTTTTCTGAACCAGTAAGGATATCTGTGACGGTTAATTACACATTATTTGGATACTTTTGTCGGTTTGATTTAATCTGATACTACAGTACAAATTATGTCAATATTTTTGCATAACATTAATATCAACATAACTTTCACCCCACCAAGTTACAATCGTTCATTCTAAGACAATTCTGATATTCTTAAGTCTTACTCTGTCAGTATTCTAATTCTAATAAAAAACTATGCATGTATAGTGAAAAGGTAGATACGTATATATGTTTATGCATACATGTGTTGTGGGGGGTGTATGACGGCAGATGGTGTTGACCCATTGCACAAAATTGAAGGGATTATGAATCAATATATGTATAAAGACATTTTAAAAGAACATTTGCCAAATTATATGCAAGATATGCTCTTCGCTGTAGAAGAAATCGTTTTCCAACATGATCCGGACCCGAAACATACAGCGAAAAGCGTAACTAATTAGCTGACTACTCAGGCATTTCTGATCTTAGATTGGCCTGCACGAAGTCCCAACCTAAACCCCATCGAAAATCTATATTGGAAAAAAAATTCTAGACGCATACAAATCTCCTCCTAGCTCAGTACTAGATGCTCGTGTTATAAAACAGTGGAATGCCACCTAATTTCTACTCAAGGCTGTTTCAAAGTATGCCAAAACGTATTAGAGCTATTATCTAAACAAATGGCTTATGGATAAAATATTAAGGTATGATAAAGCTTGTAAATCTGACTATGAAAAAATTCTGGTGCAAAATTGATTCTATGTTTTTTAATTTTTTCAGCCAGGAAGAAACCTAATCTTAAAAGTTAAAAAATAGCTTCAGTTCCCTAAAACTATAAAGAATCAGATAGTTAAGTTTATTTTCATGTTTTTATACTTTATTTAACAATAAAAAATATTTTTCTTGAAAATTTTTGTTATTGACTCAATTTTGCACCCCACTGTATATACACTATATAATATTTTTTACAATATATTGCAAAATCATTGCTAAATATATATATTCGAGCATGATATTAAGATAATTTTGGATCATTTTTTTCAGAGTAGCTCAATTATCACACTATATCTTTTAATGATATTTTAACAGTAATGTAAACTGAAATAAATCTTTACGATGCAGCGCATTCATCTTGAATAAACCAATTTGGATATTTTTCTTCGACACAGAAATTACGAAAATAATTTATCCAATATGATCCAATACCTCGCTACGTAATTGCAGATAATATTTATCAAACGCAAAATTAATAATTCTAAAATATTTGAAAACTGCCGATTTGGAATATGTAAATTTTCAAAATCAACACTGTCTTTGGCATTGGTGTCAGCTCTAAAAGATGTCAGTAGTTGCTCGTTTCAAGTAAAAAATCTATTACTATTTAAAAATGTATCTCAACATGTACGACATTGCGATTTATCAATATATTTCTTAGTAATGTATCCTGCAAAATATTCTAGTGCACACGATTCTAATATCGATGTTGGCAGTTTCTCGATTTTATCCATTTCTATATCGTCATCAATACTGTCATCATCTGTTTTCTCTTCATTATAAAGCAATGAAGCGTTCAACGTGGCTAATTTTTCTTATAAAATATCCCCCTACATTAATGGTACGTCATAATCCAACATGCAATTTCCGTTATGTAAACAATTCTTTAAATTCAATAACATATCTTTCCTAATCGCTATTTTTGTTGAGATATTTTAGTTGTATCTGCCACCGTACATGCAGAGAAAAAATTTTCTATTGGATCGCTATTCAAACGCAATGACATCAAAAATGAAAAACCTCCTTTATTTATATTATCCTACTACACGGTGGTATTTACAGATTGCTGTAATCCCAAAAAACATGGAGGTGTTTTTAAATCATTAACCGAAGTAACATAATCTTTCATGTTCATTGCATTAAATTTTGTCGAATATTATTAAAATTTGACAACGCACACTTCATGGAATTGAGATCACTGGCAGATCTACTGTTTAAATTATCAAATAAATCATTTAAATTTTCGAAGAATCAAGCCGTGTGTTGTATATTTCTTATATTTATATTACCTGTTAATGAAGCGATGAACAAAGCAGCTGAAGCACTTTTACTAAAAACCTGAAGTACGAGCTTGCATTTCATTTTGTCAAAATTATTAGGATTAATATCTTTTTGACAATTTGTAAGCAATACATTTACTACTTTCTAAAGCAAGATAACTTCTTGTCACAAAACCGGAGAATTATTAACTAAAAAATCAGATTTTAATAAATTGTTTCTAATTCATTTAAATAAACGTAAATAATCAAATAAGTAATAAATTTTTTAATCATTTCTTATAAAAAAAGATTCGTCAATAGAAGCTCATTCAGCTGCTAAGTTTTGGTTACTGCTTGATCGGAAACAACTGCCTTAACTTTCAAGCTTGTTTCATGTAGTGCATTTAATACTTGATCTAGAGTTATTGAAAATTCTTTTGTTTTATACTGGATTTTACAACAAAGAAAGACAGTGATTGTTTTCAATTTGTACACACCCCGCGTAGCATAAACACAAGAACTTGTGTACCTACGGCTATCTTTTTACCCAAAAGATCCTAAATCTTCGAAATTTTAAATAATTTGACTCTTGGGATGGAAATCCAGACATTTCTTGGTTGCCATTTCATCAAATATTAAAAAACAATTCCGATCAATATCTTTCATATGTCAGGATTTTAATTTTAATCCGTTAAATAAATTTTGGCAAATACCTGGCCAAATGTCGATTTTTCCTAGCAGTCTGATAATCGTGCTTGGATAAGGAAGATTAAAACTCAAAACACATTTTATTATACAAAGAAGTGCAATGCATTATCACACTAATTTTTGTTCTTTCTTCGAGATCTCTGGATTTAAATAATAATATTGAAACAAGCCCGAAGATCAGTTTTTAATCGATTAATTACACTTTGCCCGTAGTTGCGAGAGAAGAATATTAGAGCTATTGTAGTATCGGTTATTATAATTAATCTATAGTTATAATTTTAGTTATGTTTAAATATAACGGATGGCCTGTTTGTTAATCGTAGAAATATGATAAAATATAAATGCGATGCGTAAGTCCAACTTAGGCATAGAATGCTTTTCTTTTATTAAAAAAACCAGAGTCGTGAGAGAGCGTTGAAAGAGAACTGTTAAAAAGTGTCAATTGTGTTGTTAAAAGAATTTTTTTGAGTTGTTAATTCGTGTTGTTTTAAAGTAATTTGTCTTGTTTAATTATTTATTGTTCTATTATCATAATTTTCATTAAATAAACATTATTTATATTATATCTCTACGCTATTAGAGTTCTTTTCCTGCAATTCAGCTTGTGTTTCAATCAATCTCTGTTCCAAGTCACTGAATTTTCTCTTTGATAAAGTGTCATCATTTTCAACATCTGTTTCATTATCACTATTTTCATCAGAGCGAAAAGAACTCGGAATTTTTGGCATTATTTTTAGCGCAGTCGACTCGTTTGAAGAATGACGACTGTACAAGTACTTATTTTTTAATTCACTATTAGACATTTCCACCCAATCGTCTAATTCACAGTTGATCAGCCCCGTTATCATTTATTTTCTCTTCGATATTAATCACGTTTTCATCTTTTGTTCTATAATATCAGTTCAAATTTAAAATTGAACGGCTACAGTAAAATTAGAATGCTAAAAATACATAAGTTCTCTTTCAGATATGGTTTATATTTGGACGTTGTAGCGGCCTATAGCGCCTCGAGTACGAGTCTCGAACACCGACTCGTACAAGCCGCAAGTGACTGTGCGCCTAGCGTCGAAGTCTAGCGATATTCGACGTTAAGCAAGCAGAGTGCGCGGAACACTGCTAGGATGGGTGACCGCCCAGCCTAGCGAGTAGTTATGAAAACAAGCGTCTGGGGTAAGGGGTCGCTTTCTGAGACGAAACGCATAACCTTGCCTCACCTTACCCAAAACCTACATCCTTCCAGCATCATCCTCACACAATACAAATAAATAAAAATGTCTAGGTACAATATATAGATACTCCAACAAACCCTTCAACGTGATTAAGAAGATAAAAATTCAATAAATAACACTTATTTATAAAAGTATGGAATTCCATTCGTTTTCTTCATGTAGTTATATAGTTGATTCTATAAGTTACCTTTATTTGAGTCACTTGAAACATTGTCACACACAAACAAAATCGCACCACTGTCAATATTCAATGTATATAATAGACGCACAATATAATTAATGATTTGTTTTGGTGTTTTCCTCGAATCTACATGAATGGATAATTATATTTCACTGAATGTTATTACAAAATACATAGTTTGAAACATTTGGTTTTAATATACAGTATAATTTTACAACATTTTCTGTATTCCATGCGTTTTATAAGTAAAGTATTGCAAAAAAAGAAAAGATATCTGAAAGATATCATTGAATGTTCGTATCAGAAATCTACATTTATGGTTTCTTTTTATTTTCTAAGATAATTCTATCCAAACTGATATATTTCTTATAAAAATATATTTGTTTTGTGGCATTTTTATAAAAAGAAATGATACACTTTGGAACATTTTTGATTAGTCCTTAAAGAAATAGGTATTTTTAACTCAATTTTAACAAGAGTTCTATGGAAACAAATAATATTTAATCAAAAATTCATTTTTGTATTTGAGTATTCGTCGAATAGTGTTTAGTGTTGTATTTGCTTCAAATATTGAGCACTTTTCTAATATTAACGAACAAATTATCTGTTTCTTTAACAGAAAAATGTTTACTTTTATATTTTTTTCGCAAGTCCTACTCTGTCTGAAACTTTTCATTTAAAGAACATTTATTTATCTGTTTATATCGAGACTTGTAATACAAGAACATTTTTTGAAAAAGTTCTACAATCCATGTTTCAAATATAATCTATTTCAAATTTTCCTTAACTTTTTTGATGCTTAGTTAATACCAATCTATATTCATTGCTAATAATCTTAAATTGATTTTTCCCTTCTGCTTTATTCTCACGTATGTCAGACAGATAAAACTGTTTGAAAAAGTTAACGAATAAAACAAAGTATTGAGATATATCAGCGCAGAATGTTTGAGGTTTGAAGTCGTAACGTTGCATTGAATTTGGGCAATATGTACATAGTAATATGCTGAAATAATTATAAGTATACCTCAAAACATTTGTATTATCTGCATAGTGAGCATCATGGAGACCCATTTTAGTAGACTGAATCGCATTGCTTATAAAACATAATAAGAGTACATACAAGAATGTATAAAAGCGTTCATTAAGCTAAATCAGCTGTCGGATTCTGTGATTTCCATAAAGGAGAGCTATGTATAAAGAGAAACTGTTGCATGATGGTATCAGTGTTGAAATATCAATGGTTGCTTTCGTAATACGATGAAAGCAGTGTCACCGAATTCTACTAATTTGATCATGGTAAATGTCTATAACCAAAAACTGCTTACGGGACTGTGTGTAAGATATTTGTAAAAGATGTAATTACTTGTATTATAAATTAATTTTTTTGAAACATTATTACATATATATTTTGATTTTAGTATATAAGCTAACTGTAACAAATTCATTTTCTCATATTGCTTGCTTTTAAGCAGAATATCTTCTTTTAAGCAGAATAAATTCTTGTCTTTTCAATGGCGTTTCCGATTATTGTGAAAAATTGATTAATGTTTCGAAATCTATCGATTGTAAGAATGTAACATTGTGTTGTTAGAGTTATCAGAGAGATATTAGTAAAAATATTTTTTTACATTGTATTAGAAAAGACCGTTAATCTCTTAACTATGTATTTTAGACCCTATTTGGTGTAATACATTTTTATTCAATGCTTTATCCGAATTCGGGATGAAATATTAACTATTTGATTTAAAAAATTGAAGGTGATCTTCATATCTTGATAAAAAAGTAAAATAACATAAAGCTGATTACAGTATTATATGTCCCCCTGGAAGCCATGCAACTTCTATCTGAACATTTTTTCGTACAACAAATATTTTATTCGATATCGTCGCGTCACGAAACTTAGCCTGTATATTATAGTTACCACATTTTCTGAATATTTTTTGCAAATATACTGTCACTATATGTACATTTTTACTATTACTATACTATATAAAAATTACACAGATATTTGATATAAAACAAATTATGGATTATTATTAAAATTCATACGGTTTTCGTTTATAATAAATCGCCGTTGATTGTTCATTAATTATTAAATTTATAAATAAAGAAAAAATATTCAGAGAAGGTATAATTATTCATTGATACATATTATGTATTTCAGTGATATTAACTGTATATTAATTATACCAAGAATATATACTTTGCGCTTTTTGCATTTAACAGTAAAATGATCCTTAATATATTTTTCACAATATTATATTGTATATATACAATATACTTTATGTTTTAATATCTTTTGAACAATGTAACTTTCATATTTATTGTTGTTCGTTGTTGTACAATGCTGTGAATAATTGTTTATTCAAAGACTCTTTTGTCAAACTTTGTGAATATGAATGTACATAGAAATGTATATAATTATTTTTCACAATCCTTAGAATCTCACATACTCTAATTCATGTAAAATTCTTTTTCCCGAACCTGTTTACTTACAAAAGATATCTAGTTGTTAAACATAAAATCATCCAATTGAACCGTGAATAAATATAGATTCAGGTGCTTGATTATTTTTAAAAAATGTTGAAGCAACAATTTACTTTGAAAATTATTTAATAATTAATAAACCGACCTTTATTCTTAATTACAGCTAATCATCGTGTTATACTTTCAATTATACTGTTTATTGTTATTTGTGAAATTTCTTCCTACGCTTTCGTCATTCTACGTTGTAATTCAGCTTTCAACTGAATTTCCAACTTTTCTTTGCCATAAACGTTCTTTACTTGCAGTGTCCAAACAATCTTGATAGGATTGAAGTCTGGAATAAATGGTGGCCACTCCAGGACTTTAATTTTGTAACCATTGAACCATATTTTAGTGAACGCGGCAGCGTGTACATGTGCACTGTTGAAATATCACATCTTCATCAGCTGTAATAGTTAATGAATAGCAAAAATACTCTTTCAATATTTCTTGATATTCTTATATTCATTTTAGTATTCATCTTATATTCATTCTAGTATTTATAAATGCTATTTATAACATTATATATGTTTCAATTGCGGCCTTCATTACTGACACACCTGCCATTGGTCGTCGAAATGCACCGCTTTTTATCTTGGCTCTTATATCATAGTATTAAAGACCATCAGGTCCTTTTCCAGGTTTTCTTTGTCACTAAAGATGATGTGCTCTACCACATATCTGATTGTCCGATGAATTTTTCTGCAAATATCAAACGAGTTTCCATATAACGTTTGTTTAAAGATAGTTTTTCAATTTTATATATGTTTATTTTCATTTTGGATCCATTTTCACATCACCATGAATCTGATTGATACCATGATTATGGTTGATACCCAAATGATATCGTTGCACTATTTGTGACAACGAAGCTGCCGACGAAGCTTTCATGACTTCTTTCATTGACAGTACTGCTTGTTTCACAATTGAAGAAAAGATTTTTTAAGTCAAATTAGTCCTTTGTGCGTAACTTTTCCTTTTCATAAGAGGTTACTAATTACATTTTGCGATCCATTAATAAATATTCGCGATTTCGTAGCGCGACATTCCATAATTTCGTAAGACCAAAATTTGTTGTTGCTTCATTTCGGAAAGTTGTCGATAGCGTGGCATTATTTATGATTTATATAATAAAAGAATGATGATAAATTTTGTTTTTCCACAAAAATATTGCAACTTAACTAAAGTAAAACATTATTTTAATTTTAACTATGACAGGTAATAACTTTGAATTTTTAATTTTTCGGAAGTGAGAAAACACTCTATCAATAAATTGTCCGCTATATTTCTGTCAGTAATGCGAATGACAAGAAATAATTCTTGCTCAAACTATAATATATCTTACGAACTGTAAAATATAATTCTTTCTTTTCCCTTAAAAACATTACTTGCGTGAGTCAGTGGCATGGAGAGTAGTTACTACTACTAATGTCGATTAATAAAATACATAGGTTTGGATGTTTATATAAATCTATAGTGAAGATCCAAGGGGTAGTATCTTTTTAGTCTTCGTGTGTATCCAACAGTTGAGTGACCAAAGAGTTAGAGTGGTTACTCATGAGAGAGTTATATCTATTGCCATGTTCTAATATTTCCTCTTTAATTGTGGGGATCCTGAGATCACGATGGATTGTTTCGTTTGTTACATACCAAATGCATTTGTGATTATTCTTGCTGCTTTTGGTTGGAAGCGTTGGAGCATTTCGATGTTGGAGTTGCTCGCTATACTTCAAAGTTGAATTCCGTAGGTACAGATGGATTTCAAGATGACTTTGTAGAGTAGTAGTTTATTTTCCAGGCTTAGATCCAGGTCTACCCAAGAGTCAGTAATATTGTTTAACTTTTAACTTCAATTGGTTACATTTACATTTGATACGCTGTTTCCACGTTAATCTTCTGTCGAGGTGAAATCCCAGGTATTTAATCGAATCTTTGACCGGAATTATTGAAATGTTGGCGGGCAATTTTACCTTCGTAGGATAAATGTAATGTTCGTTGATTTATTTTCTTTTACTTTAAATCGCCAATTGTGGAATCATTCTTTTCAAAGCTGTCGAGGCTTCGTTGTAGAGATGTAGATACTATTTGCGGGTATGATACTTCACGAGATGATATTGTATGCTATATCATCCGCGAATGTTGCAGTGATTACCTCCGATGCAGTAGGTAGAAAGGGTCCAAGGACACTGTCTTGCGGAACCCCAAAGACATATCTAACTTCTATTAGTTAGATATGACTGAAGTATGGAGTAGTAAGGATGAGGTAGGATGTCTTTAAGTTTGTACATTAGTCCAGCGTGCCATACCTTATCAAATGTCGGATGTCTAAGAACACTGCGGAAGAATATTTTTTCTTCTCTAGATCCTGACTGACTTCATATATTATTCGGTGGACTTGTTTTATTGCTGAATACCGCTTACGAAAGCCAAACTGGTCAAGAATAATCTTCAATTCTTCTAATATGGGATGAAGGTGTTTGATGAGTGATTGTTCAAATAACTTAGAATTTTTTGACAATAAACTGATTGAAAAATATGAGTTTGTCTCGTTTGCTTATGGATAAGGGTGATGATTGAGTTTCCAAGATTTTGGATAATATCCTAGACAAAGGATTGCGTTAAATATCGATGTGAGGAGTACAATTTGTCTTTTGAGGAACTCTTTGATCGTTACTTATTCTGTTGTGCCCCGGTGCTTTTTTGTAGTTGAGAAGCTGTACCATATCACCTCTGCGGCTGTAAAAGATACAATAGGAAGGGACATCTGAAAAAGGGACTGTAAGTAATCTAGAATTTCTGCTTCTTCTAAGTTGGACGCTAGACAATGTGGATTAAATACTTCCGTTAGATGGAGTACAAATACATTTGTCTTATCTGTAGAACTTCGTGCCCATCCTCCTTGCGTAGTACGAATAGGAGGAATTCTCTGGGCTGGGCGAGTGAACCATCTGGCTGCTTTCCAGAGCGAGTGTTTTGTGTCTGCTAAGGGAGACAAGTTCCCTAGATATTTTTGAAAATAGTAGTTTTTGAAGTTATTGAGGACTTTCATCAGTTTCGCCGTAGCTTTATTGAGCCTATGCCTATCTTCAGGTAGTCTACTAGAGTGCCACATTGTTCTGAGTTTACGTTTTTCTGAGTTTCTTCTCTTTATGTAGTCCGGATAGGGTTGATTTCTTATGGATTCCTGATTGGGTGAAGAAGAACGGATCGCATTTATTATGTTATTGCTGAAACAATCCACTGCTGCATCAATATCATTCTCCGTTCTTAACGGTAACAGGGTTAATAAGGATGTGTTGAAAGTATGCCAGTTTGTAAGTTGGTTGTGAATTTGTTCGTTTGGCCAGTTTTCAATAATCGATGAATTAATAACTACAGTGACAAATAATCTGAGGAAAGTTCTAGCGAAGAGCTGATTTTTGTGTAACTCGGGAGAGATATTTTTGATCACAAAGAAGTCCAGCGGATCGGGTAGTTTGTTCGGGTCGGTTGGCCAGTAGGTGCGTTCGTTTGAACTTAGGTAATTGAGTTTGTTAGAGTTCATGCTTTTTAAGAGGTTCCTACCTCTTGTAATGATGATTCTGGTTCCCCATTGTGGATGTTTGGCATTAAAGTTGTCGCCTGCAATAAATCTTCCTCCAAAACTTTCGAGGAAGGGATCGAAACTGTTTTTGGACAGATTGTGTTTAGGAGAACAGTATACCGCAGACAGTGTAACTAGACTATGCCAGTCTTCTATCGCCATATTCGTTGCTTGAAGATAGTCTGTTTCAAACGATGGGAATTTATAGTGTTTCACAGTGGATTTGATGATAATTGCAGAGCCCTCATGGGCTCTTCCACTAGGATGTTGTGTATGATAAAGTTTATATCCATGTATTTTTAAGAAATTTTTATTTGTAAAATGCGTTTTAGAAATAAACATTACTTGTATGCCTTGGTTATTTAAGAAGAATTCTAACTCGTTTTTATGCTGGGCTAAACCATCAGCGTTCCAAAGTGCTAATTTCATCAGTGGCTTCATTTTGGATGTATTAGATATTAGTTTATTTACGATAGTTGTTAGTAATGACAGTTAGTTATAGATTTACTCCATTTGTTTTTCAATTAATTTTTCCAGTCTATAAAAGTTATCAATGTTTTGAGAGCCGCAAGTACTATTTTGTAACGTAAACTCATGTATCGTTTCATTGTTTCTGTTTTTACGGACCGTCTGAGCGTATGAAGTTGATGGAGTAGTGTAGTTATGGGCATTTCGTAGGTGTTTGTGTCCACGATTTTAGATTTAAGGAATCTTTTATTATATAATTCCTTGTAGACAGGGCATCCTCTGTAGCTCGCGGAGTGGTTTCCTTCGCAGTGAACACATTTCGCACGAGTTTCAGCCAATTTATTGCACTGTGCTGTTGGGTCAGGCTCAGAACATTTGACACAATAATATACGCAGTTACAATATTTTTGTGTGTGTCCGTATCTTTGGCACCTCTTGCACTATACGATCTCTCTTTTTTTGTAGGACAGTTCGATTTAGGTTGACAATAGAATCTATTATACCTCCTTGTTATTAGCATTTTGTTTTAGATCAATGTAAAATAGAGATAGTGGATTCTTTATAATACTGTGCTTAATATTACTGATATTAATTACTTCATGACCAAGTTTCGAAAATTCAGTTTTTAGTTTGTCTTGGTTTACTGAGTAAAGGGTGTTACGAAGGACGATACGAAATGCTCTCTCTTGTTTTAATTGGAATGTATGAAAATTTGCATTGAGTATCCTTAAGTGTTTAGTTATTTTTCTATACGTATCGGGATTGGTCGGAAAAATTTTAGTGGGTGTTATTCATTTTTAGCTTATATTCGTTCCTATTTATAACTTTCTCCAAGGAGTTTGTCATTGTTTGAATGTCAATAATATCATCAAGAATTATTGGTGGAGGAGCAAGTTCTTTGGCCGGATTCGGATTTGTTATCGCTTCGATGACATCCATAGCATCATCGATAGAATTTAGCAGTGTAAATCTATTCGTAGTGTTAACAGATGTCGACAATATGTATGCGGCTGTATCTCCATCTTTATCTAGCCTACATTACTTATTGTTGTTATTGCCACGTCTGATCTATAGCGACGATTCAGCGAGCTGCCACAGAGGGGAAAAGTGTTGCGGTTTTGATTAGAATCGCTTGCAATTATAAATTTTTCTTGAGCAGTCTTTGATATAGATTTCCGAATTCGGAAAATCTAATCGAGAGGTACTATATTAAATGCGGACCAGTAATGCGATTCTTCACTAGGTTTATTTTATTTTTGTTACGCTACGTTGGATTTCGAGAAACGTAAACGCACTGGCTTTGTAAGAAATTTCAGAGCACAATCACACACGTCCGCACGCTACGGCAGCTAAGTGTCAACTTCACATCACACTTAATTATAAAAAATAATTTCAAGTAGCATCAACAATGATATGACAGGCTGATTTTGAAATAAATATTGATTTACTTGAATGTATATCAATATGTTTTGATAATGTATTACGTTCGCTCGATTATTTCTGTTTGTATTTATTGGCAACTGTTACAAGCAAGTGAAATTAGTAACATAATTCAATATACTTTTTCGTCTAAAAATAATCATAACTAGAAGAAACGAATACTTTCCGAGGAAATGAATAGTGTGAAACTGACTTTTCCGATTACGATGCAAAAGCAAAATCTACATATTGTGACTCCCATTAATTTTAGGACAGTAAATATTGGAATTGTCATGTTTTAAAAATTATCATATAATAATAAACTTGACTTTAATAAATCAAAAAATAAAAAACTTAATAAACTTATTTTAGAACCTGAAACATTCACTTTTAGAATATGTACATTATTCATTTTGTTTTAAAACGTTTTTAGATTATGAAACAAATTGAGAAGTGGAAGATGCTTTTCTCAAATGTGCTTTAAACTATCATATAGTATGTTTAGTCCTATATTTATATAATTTTATTTACTGTTAGTGATATTAGAATAAGGTATCAAAATATGACAACCTATTCTTTGAACATCAAAAATTCTGTCTCAATAAAATTCTATCCTTATATAATTTCAATTATAATCCCATCATTTATAACATGTAATTTACATTATTTTAGAAATGATAATTATGTGATAAATATATTATAGTATATCTTCCAGGATATACATAAATACTTCAAGAAAAGAATAAGTAATAAACAATATGTAGAACAAATCTTATATAATGAGAAATATAAATAATTAGTAAGTAATTGATAAATATTTATAATTATAAATATGATAATAAACAATTATATTATATTTATAATTACACTAATAAATATAAATAAATATAAGCAATTAGGATGCTAATTTTTTTGCAATTTCTATTCAAACAGACACATCGTTAACTGTTGTCGATCAATCTATGGATAAAGTTATTCATAAGTTACAAAAGAGTCTTCATCATGCATGTAAACATAATTCTAAAATATCCTTTATATAACTGATTTAAACAGTTAAGAAACACAAAATACATACACAGAATTTCGTATTGTAACCTATAAAGGGAGATCTTAAGGTTAGTTCATTTATAATTATATTAGTAGACTGCGAATACTAAAGTACTTATATGACATACTATAATGCAAAATATATAATGCAAAATATAACTATAATATAAAAAAAATATGTAAAACAATTAAAGAATAATATTTTTTATAATCTGCGTATAAAATAGCTTTCTGTCACATTTATTAATTGATTAAATAATTCTCTAAGGTATGAATCTGCAATCTATTTACTAGAAACAATATTATTCTTTGATGTGGCTAATTGTAAATTCAATACTTTTCGCTCTGACGGTAAAGGACTTGTATGAAAAAGGACTAATACTAAATGGAATTCTGAAATTCTTCCGTTAAGGGAAATTAAAATGAAGGACATTTTTCAGGATATAGAAGGTACAGCGGAATTGTGTATGAGTCGATGGAATAACGAATATCTGTTACAACAAATGATGAATCATACGCTAATTAGAACAATTTCTCAGGATACTGCAAAAAGCATATGGAGTAAATATTGAACTGTAGATGCGTAACAAACGAAATAAGGTTATACAAGGTAAGATTTAATTAAATTAAAAGCAATAATTTCTATCAATATTTTTTTGATTATAATTTTTGTTTTGTTCCAATTTATTACAATACATCATTAAACATATGTAGGGTAAGAGTCACTAAAGTCGTCAAATATTAAGAAATTATCTTAGTTCGAAAAGATATTTAAAAAATGTAGATTAAAGATATGTAAATACTTCTTGATCCACTGTAGAAGAAAGAAATGAAAATGGTTTTATTTTGAAACTGTTCCTGCTTTAATATCTAGGATAAAAATTATTATAGAACTGCTATATATATATTGGAATAATTTCACAATGAATATGGGTCAAATTTCAAAAAAATACCGTAACATCAAATACGAATACTTAAAAATTATTTTGCGTGCTTACGAAGTAGAAAAGAATTTCTAACTTTCGCCAAATATACATTGTATTAGATTCTGTATATTAATAATGTATACTAACTGTACTATACTTCTGAGAAAGAGAAAAGCATCGATAATCGTGACACAATTAACTCCACCAGATATTGTCCTGGAGATCTTAAAAGAATAAACTGTAAACAAAATAGTGGAACAAAATACAGAATTGGGAATGGAAACCTGACGTAGCCTAGAATGGAAAATATTATGTACTTATCGGTAATTTGAATGATGAAATATGAATACTATTTCCAACATCAGTAGTCTTCAAATATTGTACTATTGATACAAGTTTTTAAATATTTTCTTTATTCATATATTCTATTAAAATTAATGTTTTTTTTCTCTTTTTTATACAAAGTGACATACATATACCTGAATAACATTTGTGTCTGATATTCTTACCAGAGGAATGAACATTTCTGAATTGATTTGGGTACTATTGCACTGAATTAATTTAATAACAATGACAAGAGCAATAGTTTTACAACAAATTGAAGAAATTTTTAATGGTGATCAATTATTTTCTTCATCAGCAAAACTTAATCCAATTTTTTGTAAAAATGTAGCATATTTGTTATTTATCGCAAGCAAATAGTCGATTCTGTGCGCGTACATACATATATGTATGTCGTTAGAGAGTTGGCTCCGATCACCCTTATTCGGTCATCATTTGGATTGCAAAATGTTACAATCCGCAGAGAGTACACCGCGGATTCTGATCAAAATCGGACATACATACGTGCCGGTTGGATTGTTCCTCGACACGTAGCTCGGCCAGACGACAGCATCTAATATCATTTCTCTCGCGGCCGAGATGTGGCATCTTAGTTCATATCATTGTGGACAACATCTATTACATCGAATTTTTTTCTTTTCACATTTTTTGTATGAAAATTGTACTACTGTAGCGAGTATTTTGCATACACGTGAACACATTCGGTTATGCATGTAAATTGTTCTTGTATATTTTTATCTGTTTCAGTTGAGCAATTCCTATTTTTAGTTTCTAATTTTTTATGTAGAAGTTTTATGTTATTATCTGTTTTATGACTTATGCATTGCATATTTAATTATTTGTTCTTTCGCTTTCTTTCATTGAAATGGTTGTGAGTTTTGGAAGTTTACGTTCCATGTTATTGCGATTTATAGTTCCTTGTAATTTTTCTGGGCAAAATAGATATTTTTGTGGATCAACATAGTGTTAATTTACATTAGAGATTGATACAAAGCAGATGGGTTCAGGAAGAAGACCATACGCTGTGGATCTTATATTGTTGGAAGAAAACTCTCTACAAGTGCCAACTTTTATTAAAATTCTACCTTGGATGTCAGAAATTTTATTTTTTGGTTTCTGTAATTGTTAGAAATACAGAAATTTCCGAGTCAGGAAATAACAGAATTCGCGCCAAAGATACAATGTTAATTACCGCCAGGCGTCCATCTATCTCGCAAAGCACAAAATACGTAATAAAGAAATATAAATACACACACACACATATATACCTTTTTAATTAATGCCCATACAAAAGGCTTAACATTAGATTTACCACAAATAATCGCGATATATGTAGGCAATAGAGACACTAAAGGAAATAGAAGAATTGAAATCAAACGTGAACTAGATTGAATTTTAATGACTGATTGGATTTCAGGGTCGTTGAATGATCGGTTACTGTTGTATTATATTGTTTTAACAGACAAGAAGTTAGGAGAATTTACGACTCACGTGGCGCCTGTGCTATTGAATTGCGAAGGCCAAGTTTAGTTTTCACAATGCGTAAGACCAGACGTCCGCACTTATAGTTTTTAGAAATTCGGCCACAATAGCATCTCTGCGAAGCGTCGTAAACTCTAGGATTCCTAAGGGCCACTCAGATCGTCATCTGGAAAACACTTGAAGAAAGTGAGGCCTAGAGGAGACCCTGCTACATCGCCACAATTCTGGGAAATCGACCTCGGCGAAATTGCAGCCCCACTCTCAGGAAAAGCGCGTCACGAACGCAAGGAGTAGGCGGCGCAATTTCGTGACAACCTAATTGGCTAAAGCAAAAATCGAGTCGGCCAATTCGGGATGTCCGAAACGGGGACCGAGTTTTCCTCGCAGCGAAAAAAGCGAGGAGCTTCCAGTTGAGTTGAGTTCAGAGTTCAGAGAGTTCAGAGTAGAGTTCAGTGTAAAAGTAAAAAAAGAAAATTCGGGCAAGTGACGCACGGATAGGTTCGCGACGTAGACATCAGCGAAGGGCTACATGTTCACCGCGTCTTCCGCGTCCTTCGCGCCTCAGTGTATGTCGCTAAGAAATAAAGTAATACATACACCATACGCCTGTGTCAATCAGAATTAACCTGCATCCTCACACCACAAACATCCCCAAATAGTGATAAACGATTGGGTAATTATCGGTATTTTGTATGAGTGATGTACAGTCTAAGTATACGAATGATTTTGAGGGTGTATTTTGTTTCATCATAATATTGCGGATTTAGATAAATTAAATGGTATATTAACATATTACCTATGGGTTATAGCATGAGCTTTACTCACATGCCTAGCGGACGAAAGTTAGTGAAATATGATAAAATACACTTTCTAGGAACCATGTAATGTCTCCAACTAACGTTACAATTTCAATGAAATTTGGAAAAAATGTATGCATATAATACCGTATTTCAAACGTTTGATGAAATTTTCTTTTTGCCGCCAGTAACAATTTTCATAATTTCATGTTTCATGTTCTAATCGCTCAGAAGGATCTTTACTTACTGTAGTCCTTTTAACGCCAGATATGGATTGCCGTGGATCTTCAGAATCAGTGTTTTCAGAAAATCGATCAGTTATCCATTCTGCAGATTTCATGCAGAAATTGTTTATAAGTTGTCACGTCCCGGCTGGTCACAAGTAATGACGAAAGATCGCCATCGCCTGGCCGAGTTATGTGCCGATGAGCAACCTTTTGACGATGAAAGCACACGTAACACACGCAATGAGTTTTTATTGTCATACTCACTTTAAGCAGCTCTGATAAAGAATCTTCACACGTCTCTTTCTTCCGCCGTTGCTAAAATACAAAAATTAAATTTAAATCAAACATAAAATGATCCAAGTGTTATTTATGTACATTTGGTGTTTATTTATAGGTTTTAAGAAAACTAAATTTTATCAATCTGAAAACACGCTTTTCGATTTTTAAAATTTTTTGACTCTTCTTAGACAAAATTAAAATTAATTTGAATGTTTATAAAAATGGATATGAGAGTATTTAAAAATCTGAAATTTAATAGAATGATCTAAAATGATTGTACATTACACATGTTTTCAGAACGGGAGAGCTTCAGCTAGTATAATAAATAAAATCTTTATTATTTAAACACGGGAATATTCTGACTGCTGAGAAACACATGCGATTGTTGCAGAGATCAAGGAAAAACCAAAAGATTTTATTCTTGTCATGTTGGTGTATGATCATTTCATCAAACGTAAGAAAAATTTCATTCTTTTATGGATAGAATATGCACATTATTGGCTAATTTAATACTGACGTTTTCTATGACTGTGTTCCCCTGGATTTTTACTACTTTGTACAGTATATTATGCTTAATCAATATTAGAACCCTTCCCGCTGCATTTTTTCTGCTGTATCTTTCACAGTTATAATTACTTATTGTAAATTTGTCTCTAAGGCTGACTTTTATTTTGCTTATTAACATTAGATTTACTTCAGCCCTATTCAAAAATTCGATAAAAACGTTCAGTTTTTTCCTGACACCTTTGGATTCCAGCTATTAGGTTATATATTACTAGATTAAATATCGCCATTATTGAGTTGAGTCGTAAAATTACAAAATGTTTGAAATTTATCTGTTAACTGGAAGTTTAGTTTCCTAACTAATTCTAGCATTTTCCGGACATCTATTAAGCTCTCTAAAGTTGCTATTTCTTATGATAATGCAGGTCGCTTGCTTAATTATTTTGACTACTGTGCTGCCTGCTATGGTTACTACTGTTTACTAGTATTTCCTTATATGTGAGGTTATAATGGGCTCTGTCATCTCTGTTCAATTCTTGACTTCTTCTTCTCATGCGGGATTTGTCTTCGTTTAGTGACGGGAAATTCATTTTGTTGTTATCTATTTGCCGGGTTGGTTGTTGTCGCTGGAAATGTAATCGGTGTTGGAGCGCTCCTCTCGTGGCTGTCATGTTCTTGTTTTTGTTTATCCATTCCAGTCGTTGTATGGACGCTGGATATTTAATGGAATTCGCTGAGTGATTGTTCCCACAGTTAGCACATGTAAGTGGTGCATTGGTATCTGTTGTGCACTTGTTGCTCAGATGGTTACCTGCACACTTGAGGCATTTGGGTTTGACGTGGAAATTCGAGGTAGCGTGTCCCCATTTCTGGCATCGGTGGCACTGCATTATTGCTATGTTATTAATGTATCTTTCCCACATTATTCGCGTGAATGATAGAAATTTTACTTTTTGATTTAATGTTTTGATGCTGACGTTATTTTTCCTTCTAATATATAGAGCGGTTTGGCGGTGCCCCTCATAGTATTACATTTGAGTGCTTTGATGCCAAACTGTTGGAGTTCCTGGGTGATATCTTTTGTTGCTAAATCAGACGGTAATCCATGGATTACGAAGACCCCTGTTCTGTCTTTTCTGTTGGTGTAGATGTGATACTGTGTTTTCATCTAGATTCCTGATTAGTTGTAGTCGCTAATTGTAAATGTATGTATGCTAAATCTGTTGGTTGTGTACCTCATGAAAAATTTTTCTTTTACGTATGTTTAGATTTTTGCTATTAATTCGGTATGTGAGTTATTATTGCCATGGATTACTACTAGGGGTGGTTTTTCGTTCTTTCATGTTGGTTCCTCTTGTTTGGATTTGTCATTTTCCAAGTCCATTTCCTGTTTGGGTTCATCTTCATTAAAAACTGCGAATTTGTTTTTCAGAATTACACGTGATGTTTGGGTTTCGTTCATTTTTTTGTTATCTCTTTCGATCGACATTCTTTTCCTTTTATTATTATTATTATTGGTAGCTAGGTTTAGTGTACTAAATGAACTACCATGTACTGTCCATCTGTTTTATCCTGTCCACGTGGTGAACACTCTTTGTTGAGGTTATCCCTCTCTGCCAGTTGGCTATCTGGGTTCGTTATTTTTATTGTCACTTAGTCCAATGATTTAAATTGATTATTAAATTAGTTATTAGATGCAGTCATTTAGAATTCACTTTTTTAACTATAATGACACTAAGTTATGTTAGCGATGCTCAAATAGATGTTTATTTTGTGCCAGTATATACAATATTTACATATGTACAGAAAGCATAACGAGTAAAAGCTTAGCGGTTTGTAGTATTTTTAGATTAAAGGCTTCAGCCCTGGAGCACGTACAATCTTAAGATAGAAATTTGCTACTTGCACTTATTGCTACAATAATAATAAACTAGCGCTAATTTTTGCTTTAATTATGGGGGTTATGTTTTTTTCTTTTTTAGTTTTATTATACAATAAGGCGTGGGATTGTAATAATATTTTGGTTGTTGTAATGTGGGAGGGGAAAGGAAGGAGGATGGGAAGGAGGATGGGAGCTCTATTCCTATATATAATGTTTTGTATTAATTATTGGTTATATGTTCATTAAATATTATAAAAATGACTATAAAATTGTTGATCTTGTGTTGCACTATATAATTATAACTATCTGTAATACTCTTTGTTAGAAATGTTTTGATATGGGTTATCTTAAAATTAGCTTAAGTTCTATATTGAGCGTTGCCTTCCCTTATTTGTTTAAAATATAGACGGAGAAAGTTCTATTTCGTGTCTTGGAAACTTGATGGCCGACTGCCTCTTGTGTTCTTTCGGATATGTCGAAAAGGTAGTTTATTTTTTGAATTAGGTGCATCCTAAGTCCATAAAATAATCGCCGGATGGACCCATAAAGTAATAGCGAATAGTATTTCATGGGACCAACGGTACTGTCCAGGGACGCGTCCCTTACATTGTTGTCGCATGTTTATTGGCCTTTGTATGATACCCAAGGCACGTTCTCTACAATTTCTTCATTTGTCATTCATTTATTCTGTTTACTTTCGTTCCTTCTAAATTAGTCTTATCAGATAAGTCTGAGTCTTTTCTCATATTTATTTTGTTGTAGCCATCAGTATTTTTTATAGTTGCATTTGACTCCCGTATCATGGTCTGTTAGTTTGTATTTGAATCGAATTTTGGGGTCGTTTGATGATAAGTTACCGTTGTATGATATTATTTTATTGTAAATTATTCTATTGTAATGATAAATGATAGGGTGATTTTCGCTATTTTATATGTGTGATGTACTGTCTAGGTATATAAATGATTCCGGTGGTGTGCGTTATTCTCTCGTTCGCCATTATTGTGGATTGGGGTAGATTGAATGGAGTATTAAACTGTTGGAGTTGATGTTGGATATGTCTACCCAGTGGTTTCCTATTAATTTTACAATGAACATGTCTGTCCTCATTATTTTGGCTCCATCTTCTATAGATGATGATCGCTTATCATTTTTGCAAAATTTGATTCCGGCGTTCTGTATTTGTTTAGATGGGCTCTGCGTTATTTACGCTCGAACAAGCCCTTTTTCCATGCTAGCGCTGATATTAAACCATATGGGGCAGCAAAAGATTAATATTAGACAGATTAATAATTTGTAGCATAGGAGTTCTACTCTATTATCGAAATTTTTTGCGTAAAACATGCGCTTGTTTACTGTGAATGCTCTTTGTGCCTTGTCAATTTGTAATTTGACGCGTTCGTCGTGGCTTACTGTGAAGTCCAGATGTACGCCTAAATAGCGGATGATTTTCTTCTGTGGTACTCCATTAGTGTTAGTGTCCATTAGGGTTTTCATGAATGCCAAATTTTTTGGTGTTAGTTTTTACATCGGAGTTTGCGTCGGATATTTTTGAGATCACAGTTTGAATAATATGGTTTCGCATTTTTGGATGTATATTTTTAACTTCTACATGTGGAAATATTCCTGTATTTTATTGAATTGTTGTTATAATTCCGTTTTGACTACTGACGGTTTATTGTCTTTGATCTATCCATATCGTCCGCGAAAGCTATTATTGCTTTTTGTAGTCGCTGTTTAAGTTGCATATACATCTGGAGTAAGTCGTTAATGCATATTGATGCTGAACAAAATGGAGGAATTTACCGTACTTTGTTGGAAGCCACTTTTGTACGTTATAGAAGGTGTGTTGCTTGCGTTGTTAAATGTGCATATTAATCTGTTGGTTAGTTGATCTTCAGTCATTTCATGACGTAATTGGTTGATTTTATGTTTAATTAAGTTTGATAGTTGCGGTTTGTTCATGCGGTTTTAAGCGTGGACTGTCTCGAACTGTGCTCCTAATATGATTAGTTTGTCTTGTGTTTCTCAGATTATTAAATTTTTGTCTTTGTTTGTCCGTAATTTGTTTCGCTCCAAGTTTGCTTTTATAATTAGGTCTGTGTATCAGTTCGGTATCTTTGGGATGTCAATGTTGTTTTGTGTTGGAGTGTGAAAAATGCTGTTTATTGCTGGGAAGGGGTCTTTCTGTTTCTGAAGTGTGATATTTGAGATCTTATTTTTTCAATATTACTGAGATTTGAAAAGGCTTTTTGATTTCGTATCGGCTTGAAGAGTTTTAAAGGACGATGTGTCTTATTATATACATATTTATATATTTACTTACAATTCGTATTATGGCGAGGATGCTGGAAGGATGTAGGATTTGGGTAAGGTGAGGAAAGGTTATGGCTTCGTCTCAGAGTCGCTGCCTAGACTCATCTGGGCTGATGGCAGCGACCCCTTACCCCAGACGCTTGTTTTCATAACTACTCGCCAGGCTGGACGGTCACCCATCCTAGCAGTGTTCCGCACTCTGTTTGCTTAACGTCGAATATCGCTAGACTTCGACGCTAGGCGCACAGCCACTTGCGGCTTGTACGAGTCGGTGTTCGAGACTCGTACTCGAGGCGCTATAGGCCGCTAGAGGCTTTTAGCGCGTATTTGAGTACAGCTATGGGAGTATCATTGGCAGGAGTGTAATTATCTATTCCTATTAGTTTGTTTACTTTTGAGATTAGTTGACCTCTTGTCTTCTAAGTTTCTTTATTTGCGAGGTGATGTATCTGTCTGTTGAGTTACAGTTGTTTCCGTGTTCTACTGCGTTGTTCTATTGCGTTTGTGATGTTTTTGTTCAGCTGTTCAATATATTTGCCAATCTCGTCTGTTGTTAGATTTCTGTCACTCATGTCACATATGTCTATGTCCTTATTACCGGTCAAGTACGCTTTGAATTTGGGCCAGTCAGCTCTTGTAGCTATGTAGCGATTGTTTTCGTCTATTTAAAAATGTTCGTGTGCTTTTAGTGAAATTTTTATGGATATGGTTCCATGGTCGCTGTCGTATTTGAAGGAATTTAAATTTTTTCTGAGCTGTTAGGACGTAGAGATGAAGTTGTCTGCTATGCATGAAATGATCCGCCTTTCGGGTATAATGGAACTTCTTTATGCAGTAATGTGAATCTGTTATTTGGTTTGTAATGAGCTTTGTACAGTGCTAGGATTGCCCTCTACGGTTGTTCCATGCCCTGTATTTTGCATTAAGATCACCTGCTAGAAGAAAGTAGTTGTTATTTTTGTATATTCCTAGAATTTTGAAAATTTTGTTCAGTTATACTGTGAATTCATGTTTACTGCTGCTTGTGGCATAGGCTGCTATTAGGAATAGATTATTATCGTTTTGCAGTTTTAATTTCAAGATGGTAGTTTAGATTGTTGAATTTGCTGAATGGTCTGTTCGGATGTTTTTGAATTTAATGTTGTTTTTTATTAGTATGCCTGTGTCCCCACTCTGTTTGGCATTTGGTCTGTCGTTTCTGATGAATGTATAGTCTCTGAATTGCGTATTGTGTTTATTGTTCCGTTTGGTTTCGCAAAAAAGAACTGCATCTGGTTTATGTCTTTTTAGTAGTTCTGTCAGCGAGACTCTTTTTTCATTGGAAATTATCGAATTACATTAATTTCTAAAATGCTTAGTGTTTGGGGTCTTCTCTGTCTTTAGTATATTAGGATCTCTGTCCATCTAAAACTGAATGTCAAGTGCTTCTGCTATAACAGTGATTTTGTTTGAGTTAACTTCTATTTGCTCAAATAGTCGTTCTGTTTCGTTTTGTACCGTTGTTTCTATAGTTGTTTTTATTTGCTTTATTAACGTGTTCTGGTTTTGCTAAGTTGAGATGTTGTGTGTGTCTGTTTCTTTGGTTCTTTCTGCCGTTATTGTACTTTCTGCTACAATTTCACTGAACGAGATCCCTTGTTTCATAAATTTATTGTTGATTTCTTGTTTTTTTTCTTTTGCTGCTCTTGCGGCTACTTTTCTCCCTCGATTTTCTGTTTCAGTTCATTTCTGGTTTGGATATCCTCTGTATAAGGCGGATGTCCGGAACTTCTGCAACTGGCCCCAATATGGTTGGGTGTCAGGTTGGAGTACCTAATGCGAGGGTATTCTCCTGGATTGTGAGGAATGTTACATTTTACGCAACGATATTCTAAGTTGCAATTTGCGGCTACGTGTCCGATTCTTTGGCATCTCGTACATTGGATGCGATCCTTCTTTGCGATCTTCTCCCATTTTATATAAATGTGTAGTATCGTTCTGGTCTATTTTAGTCATCTATGTCACTATCCGGTGATATTTGTACAATGTACATGGGGAAAGATCCTTTTTCTCCTATGGATTATTTTGTGGACGACTTTTCAACTGATATGAATTTTAAGTTTTCGATATTTCTTTTAGTCGGCTCCTGAAGAACGGTTTCTATGTCGAAATCGCCTTCTAGATCTTTTAAGAATATTGTTTGATTCTTTCCTCTTTTGGGTGTATATGTAAAGTATTGTATTTTGTTTAGTTTGAGTATCTCGCAAGCTGTTATGTGGTCATTTAAAGTTTCTGTTTTTAATATTCGTTTTTTGTTGGTTATTCGTTATACAAGTTTTTCATTTTTCTCTCTGGTATGTTTGTTGTTTGTCTTAGTGTGCTTTCGTTGGGAATTAATAGTAAGGGTTTGCTTTGACTGGTGTTGGTTGGATAGTTGTTCGACAGTGTAACGGGTTGTGATTGTGATTGAAGTTAGGGTTATGACTGTGGCTTGCCTTTACTGGTGGTTGTTGGACGTTTCGGTAGCTGGGTTGACGGTAGATGGTGATGACGATGTGGGCGGTTTTTTGGTGGTCTCCCGTTTTTTTGTTGGTTATCTTCTGATTTTGTTATTTTCTCGCTTTTTGGGCGATGAGTCGATTCATGGGTACACGTTTTCTTCTTCCTTGTTTGTTTCTGTAACGTCCATCGGCCTTTCTTTTCTATTTTTCGGGGGCGGATTTTCTTGATGTCGTTTATGGATGTTTGAAATTTCCTCTATGCATTTAAGTCTTCAATTTTTTGATTTAAGTTTTTATTTTATTGCAATAGGTCTTCATATGTTGAAGCTTTCGTATTTTGTGTCTTTTGCTCTGTTTGGGTTTTGGGCTTTTCTGTTTTCTGTTTCATTCTTTTCGATATAATTGTCGGTGCTGGGTTTAGCCTTTTGCTGGGCTTTTTTTGTTTTAGGATTTGTCATATTTTTTTTTCAAATTCCGTGTCATTTAGTCCGGTGTTACTTGTCGTGTCTATTATTTTATTTTCTTTGTTTCTTCAATATTTCTCGCTCTTTGCTCTTCGGTATTGTCCTCGAGAAACTTTACACTGTTGTCTTCCGTTTTGATATTCTTCTTTTTCTTTCTGCACTGGTAATGTTGAAATGACTTGCATTGTTGTTGTTGTTTTTTCTATTGGTCTTGAATATGGTGTTTTGAACGCATTAATGTGCACTACACTATAAAATTCGATAGTATACAATTAGGTCGATCAGAACTCTCGGATTTCGAAGGGCATGCCCAAACCCTGTGAAGATTTATGTGAGAATGGAGGACGAAAACGAGTGCATTCAGTGAGGTATGCACGTTGGTTGAGAATATTGTATTCTTAATCGAATTTTATAAATCTTTATATTGTGCTACTTCTTCATTATTGAGGTTATTTTTTATCTTTATTTTACCAATAAAGGCAAGAGGGAAAAAACTGCTGCAACGAAAATTTAGAGCTGAGTGAAAGTGAAGATTTTTCAGATTTTGCAGTATTAAAAGGTAATTAAAATTTTTTATCATCTAATAACATTGTGACTGATTGGATTCTGATATTTGCAGTAGCGAAATCATAGTACGAAAGAGACGAAGAATAGGAATTATTGCAAATGAAAGCGAAGATTCGTTCAGACGTAAATGAATGGCGTGATGTTTAGAGATTCAGAAAATTTAGAGATTCCAGAAAGAATAAATTTTAGTATATGGCCAAAAGATGTTGGACCACAAGTATCTTCAAATATTATTAAACCAATACGATATTTTAAATTGTTGTGTTTAATAAATGTTTTTCACGGATCAATTGTTAGATGAGATCACAGAAGAAACAAATAACTACGCAAAACATATTTTAAAATCAAAAACAAATAACGAACAATTCTGTTTGGCAGAATTGTTGTATTATGAATAATGATGAATTCTGGGCTTTCATCCAAGTTATCCTCAATATTGGTATAATGCTCCTATCGCATAAAAAAGATTATTGGTCGACAAAGCCCAGTAATAAGAATAGAGAAAATTCCTTTTTATTCTAATATATTTACAAGAAATAGATATAACCAAATATTCTGATTGTGACGTCTATCGTTTCAAAGCAGCGAAGAACGAGATCAATCTTGTTCCAACAAGGCATCATCCATCTTTCAAATAATGCATGGGAATCGCTTTTACATCTCATATTCAAAATAGATAGAAACCGACCCATGCGACAACTACAGGGCTCTCAATGCATGTACAGTGCCTGTCTGGTATTCTCCACCGTTTACCCACGCGCTAAATGGCACACAAATATTTTCTAAAACAGACTGAGTACGCACGTATAATCAAATACGCTGAATGGCCGAGAATAAACAACAATTACAACGTTGCTCAGTCTATTTGAATTTATATTCGACGAAGAAATTAAGTAAGCGCAATAGCAGAGACTATTCCATTGCAAAATATAAACATATTATTTATATGGCTTGTTTAATAATAATTGGATATATGTAATCATTTTTTAGGAGAACGAGTCATTTCCGACCTATAGTTTCTTGGAGATATTTTCTTTATCAGTAGAATAAGATGCAGTCATAAAAAAATTTGATCTTCAAATAACCTTTCAAGGTCAATTTTGCGATACCTTTCTTGCATTGTTCTCCATCAAATCGAGGGTGTAGACTCGATCTAGCATAGTCGAGACATTTATTTTTTTTTTTACAACCTGTACTCTAAATTGGTATCGTTCAATCGATATCCCTCGCATTTTTTAATTACCCTAAATTAGGGCGATCAAACGGCCCGTAATTTGATTGGCAGAAACTCGCCGACAAATTAGTGTAAAACGGGTTTATCACCAGTGGAGAAAGATAATTACCAGAAATTATAGTTACAAACGTTACAAGAAATTACAGGAAATAAAAGTTATAAAATATTACTGTATTATGTCATTACTGCGGAACAGTGGGATATAGGACTAACTGGAAGAAATGGTACAACATTGTAGGTAATTGAATTCGTATTGAAACCAACTGTCGTAATAGGAATAAGAATATGTATAACTGATTTAAAAAAACCAAATTGATCTTGAAATATCCTCCACCATTATATGAATGAAAAAATTGTTAATACTACGTAAGAAAACTTTTTATACTAAACAGCTTTTGTATAAACATTTTTTTTGTAGCTTCAACCCATTCCAAGATATTTACTCAGTTAGACAAAACAGCCTGTATATTGTATAACTATATTAATATGTAATATAACATATTATATATATGTATACCAATTATGCATATATAATTTAAATATTATATAATTATTCTACTATTATACATTTGCATGCTATAAATAATAGCTATGTAGCAGCTAGAAGATGTCGGAGAAAAGACGTTTTCTCAGACAAGAAGTTAGGAGAATTTACGACTCACGTGTTGCCTACGCTATTGTATATTGTACGAAGGCCAAGTTTAGTTTTTACAGTGCGTAAGACCAGACGCACTTATAGTTTTTAGAAATTCGTCCACAATAGCATCTCTACGAAGCGTCATAAACTCTAGGACTCCTAAAGGCCACCCAGATCGGCATCTGGAAAACACTTGGAGAAACTGAGGCCCACAGGAAATCCTGCTATACCGCCACAATTCTGGGAAATCGGTCCCGGCGAAAGTGTAGTCTCACTCTCGGAAAGAGCGCGTCACGGGTAGGCGGCACAATTTTATGACAACCTAATTAAACTAAAACTGAAAAATGATTCGGCCAATTAGAGATGTTCGAAACGGGAACCGAGTTTTCCTAATAGCGAAGAAAGCAACGAGCTTACAGAAGAATTCGGACAGTCAGAGACTGATATACCGTCATACGGACGGACGGACATACTCGCGACGTGAACATCGACCATACATTTACATGCTCACCGCGTCTTCCGCGTTTATCTCGCCCTCGTGCAATTTTGTCAAAAAATGTACGTAGTTAAAATAAACGTAGTTAACCACGAATGAGAGTCAATCACAATTAATCACCTCGCACTATCCCGCAACAAACATCCCCAAAGCTACATTAAAGATGTCTAAAGAGTAGCAATTTTTTAAATTATTTAGTATAATATTCGATTGTCACTAAAAAAGTAATTGGATTATATTAGTATAACCAAAATATTCAAAATTTTTCCTTTTCCAGAAATAAACATTTTTTGTTTATATCGGATATCAACTACAATAGAATAATTGTTAGATGCAAAATTTTAAGCATAATTTGGACTTTTATTTAGCAGAATACATTAAAAGTTCGATTTACGATAATAGCAATATGAAAATCGGATTGTTGTGAAAAAATTTGGGATATACTAATATATAGATATATAAAAATGTAAAATGTGAGAAAACTTGGGATATACTAATATATAGATATATAAAAATGTAAAATGTGAGAAAATTTGGGATATAACAATATATGTACTAAATTAATACATATTGAGTTTGAAATATAGTAATTTTTGAACGTTTTCTAAGAGAAGTACGTATTGTTAGAGAAGAAATAGATTTCAACGATTCGTTTGAATAAATTTTGTTTATAATATAAATAATATTCTTACAAAACTTCATCATGATCAAAAAATGAATCTTGGAACAGAAGGGTTTTCAGATTTATAGTTCCTGTTACATCTCAGCGCAACGGTGATGATGGTTGCTGCCCGCTTTGCTGAAGTTCTTTCATTCTGCCTTTTACAACAGCCGGAGAGATGTTTTGATAAAGAATGACTGTCCGTTTTTAAATATATATATTTAACTAGTACATAATAATAACTACTACAAATGTGGCTTGTGTGTGATGCGAGTCTGGGAGATAGGTACTGTACCTCCCCTCGTGTGAGACTGACTATTGATGCTATGAAACTCAATGATTTTACGAGAAATAATGTTACGCGATTGAATGGTGTCAGCCAAGGCTCGTTTTTCCTACGCTCTCCTTTGTTTCTCTCCTACCACAAGCTTCTTTCCATATCTTGTCTCTTCCTCTAAGGCAAGAGAAAGTGCCATTGGATAAGAGTCTGATAGGATATATGGCAATTCTCCGCAGGGTCGATTTTTCTTAGCAATTAACCTGACTGACCGTCTCGGAAGGTTCTGTTTTGCTCCAGAACAGTTCCATTTACATATGTTACTTAGTGGCTGTCGAATACGGTACCAAAGTTCAGTCATCTATTTCTTTGATGCAGATTATCCCACATATACATAAAGAATGAAACAAAGATGGAAAGTAAAATATCAAATAATTGTACCAGTGGAATAGTAATATTCGAATAAACAACATCGCAAATTAATTCCATTTGTAAAAATAAGTGGTGTAAGAGAACCCGGAAATATTAAGCCACATCAGGTATTTTTTCAGATTTGCGTCAGATTCCGTTAAATTCCAGAATGATTTCGGGAAATGTTCGGATTTTCCAAATGACTTAGGATTTCCAATAGAATGGGGTTACACGAAAACTAGCATTTTTGAACGGAAGTTTGAAACAAAATATTACATTTGGTTATCATAATTAGTGGCATAATTAGTTATTATTTTTACTTCATACTCTATCTTTTGTAATTTTAGAATTCTCGGGAAATCCGACTTCATCGAAATTTTCATTTTTGGGTACACTTTCGGGTTTTTCCACACGTCTAAAAAAGTTAAATTGATAGCACATCCCTCCAATAACAATATCTTGACCCTCATAATGTGTTTTCCTCGAAACATAGTAAGTTCCATTGGCAAAATTTTTTATAGTAACGAATTACTTTCAAAGACATTTGCGTCGTCAATAACTCACAAGCTTACGCAAGCAAGTAAATTCTTAAACAAAGAAGCATCGTTCACAAACAGAAAATTCTGAGATATGCTGTAGAATGTAAAATTATATCAAATATCACGTTTTATTCCATCTCTATTTTGTTAATTAATCTCAATATGGTTTTCTCAGATATGCTACGGAATGGTATAATTTATCATTATCAATACAGAAATTGTAACTATTTTATTATACAAGGAAACCATTATTCAGCAGTATTAAATTTCTATGGTATATGGGTACCTATGTTCGAAAATTTGAGCACGATAAGAAATATTTCCTTGAGAATCCAAAATACATAAAATGAGAAAGAAATACTTTTCCAGCAATTCAAATTACCTTGGCCCCACTTTATGCTACTGTATTTCACTCAAAAATAGTGACAACGATGTAGCATACTAGTGGATCATACGAAAACATGATACACTAGTTGATATACGTTATGATTGCTACTATAAGATGATATTTTATATTAACTTCGCACGAATTTGGAATGTGTTAGAAATAATGCACCGGAATAGAAGTATACCTGGATTCATTCATTACGTGAAAGGCATGACTAAATTTATTTTTAAATTAAGTACGCCCTTTTACGCATTATCTATCGTAGTCACCGAAAATCACTAGATTCTAGTGAATTATATATTTACTACATACTTGTATTTATATATTTACTTATTGTTCACAAAGTTTTTGTAATGAGAGACCTTCCTTAATATTTCCTTTTTCGGTTCCTTTGGAAAGTAATTACGTAATTATAATAATCTCAACGTTTATTCTGCCCAGCAATATTATGATACTGATATGATTTTAGAATCAAGTTTGGTCCATGACCTTAAACGTTTGACGATTGCTCAATAATGTGTAACGAACCTTACAGCTTAAAATGCAATAAAGACTATACAGAAGAAATATTGTTTGCTGTTACTTTTGTTTGCAGAAATTCTAAATTCTCTAGTAATTTTTTTGTAGAATTCCAAGGCAATTTGATTCTGCGTCAATCGAATTGTAAACGTGTCTGAAAACTAGAAATAATTAATTCATTTATTATTAGTTAAATAACTTCGTCGCTTCAACTGCACAGATGTTTCAACTGTATTACACAAAATAATATTAATTAACTACGCTCTCTATTAGTACGTACGTTACTTGAACTATTGTTTATAAGTATAATTTTGAATTGAAATATGTACGTATTATTGCAATCTACTCATTAAACTTTTGGACACTTGAAAATCATTGGTAGCAGCAGTTATAGTTATCTACTTCTTTGGTTTCACGCGAAACTTTTCTAATTTGTCTTTTAAAGAGTTACATAAATGTACTCTTTTTTGTCATCGAGTAGACATAAGTTTGTCGTGTTTTCTGTAAATTTTAAATAGTAATCTAGTACCAAATTTTGATTTCATAATAATTTTACTACCTATATACATGCATACTAATTTATATTTTGTATTTGATTGTATATTATAAAAATATAATAACTGTGACTGTTTTAGATAAATGATGATTTTTTTAGGTGCCAGAAAGGATAAATTGTATTTTGAACGACATATAAATCCATCGATTACAATCAAACACTTTGCAAATGTTTATGTTGCAGTAAGGAACTATTGCATATTGGAAAATTTAAAACAAAAATCTCAAGGACTGACAGACTAATATTCAAAATATTCCATTTCACAATTATAAGTTATTCAACAATTCGCAGTTAATATGTCAGTTTTGTCAATTAACTTCTACAATGACATCACGTGGAATATATATAAGGCACATTAAGCAGTAAATGCAATTATTTCCAGAACTATTCGTTATTGAAAAAATGTTTTTTACCAAACTTGTTTTTTTTTTAAAGAAGAAATAATCTAATGCTATTAGTTGCTATTTGTTTGTATTTACACGCATGAGTTAACTTCATTTTCTTAAATGAAATTGTATAATTTTTCATACATTGCATCCTGGTATTCTCTATAAAAAGAAGTAATAACTTAAACTTATATCGATGGAAGAGGAAGGACAAGGGAAGTATTTTTGTATTCATACTATTCTCGTCTTTGGAAAGATAGATTTCAATTAAAAATAAAGTTAAAATATCTCTTAAACTAATAATTTTTCAACTTACGTGAGTCGATATTTTTTCATATAGGATATCGAGCTGCACCTATCGATTCGATGAATCAAAAAATATATGGTTTCTTCTAAAATAGTGGAAATAACGACGAAATCTTTAACAAAAATCACTTGTTAAAAAAGAAAACAAGTTACACACATCAAAGAATGTTGCCCTCCGAACCATGCAAATTTCGTATAAAAAATTTTTTTCGCATAAGGCAAATCTTGGAAGTTATTCGAGGTGAGCACATATCGCGCACTACTTTGTATAGCACATAGTATATTATATTCTTTTTTTACATACAAAAGGAGTATGTAAATCGATCGGCCCGATGACTCGTTTCTGAAGTGGAGAAAGCGGCTTGCCATAAATATGACTATATTAAATTATAAACGATAATATATTTCTGTTCCCACAGATATTTTTATTTTAAAAAAGACAAATTAGTAAAATTAAGAAAGTTAAAATGTGTCCTATATAAAAAAATATACTTAAATAATTATTTGCAAAGTATTGGAATCATTTTGAATGACACTGAGTATTAACTGACATTTAATTTCAACAAATATCGATTAATAAATAGTTAGCAAACATCTCATTTTTTAGACACGTATCTAAAGATTAACAAATTCTTTATTAATAAATTAATAATACTAACATATCGTTTTTCCAAAAGAAATTTTATCCTTCAGATATTTATTCTATCCTTCAGACGGATGACGAACCACACTTCTCATGTTTAAAAGTGCAGTTGAGAAGAAAACAGATATAATGAATAAATAATGACATATTGATGTTAAAAATGTAATAATGTTTTCTAAAATTTATACGTCAATCACAAAAATATGAAAAGGTCAAATTTATCTTTTCACGTATCGAGGTTGGAAAGTCGATTGAAATCCGTCTCGAATGTATTACGCAGCATTTGTTGCATATCTGTAACAGGAAATTTAAAGTAAAATAGAATTATGAATTGCAAGTATGATGCGTCAAAAAGTTGCTAAACTCTCTTAATCTTCATTTGCTCTTACATGTCTATTTTATCTATTGTTTGGTGCCTATGTCATATATGTATCTAAGTACTTATCTATATTCCATATTTATATATTTCCCATCTTTCAAGAAGACTGCTCACGATTGCCGGCTCAAACCAACGTAATGAAACATGCCGGGTAAAACTGTGGCTTGCCTTGCGAGTAACAATGGCTCAAGCGTCGAAATGTCCGGTTTATATCAAGAATACATCAGCAAACAATCCTGCAGATACACCATGCTGCTAATTGAAAGTATCTTAACACAGATCAAAGTGACATAATCAATTAAGGTTCGAGTGCTTATATCCTAAAACGTTATGAATCACGAATATCATATGCAATGAAAATATTTTTCAATATTGTTCGAATGATCTGCATGCCAATAGAGAGGTTGTTAGGAATGTGGGAATATTTATCAAATAGTGGTATGAGTTTATTCTAAACTTAATCCACTGTTTAGAATTATATAAAGCACCTCGAAGACATTACGTTCAAATACAACAGAAACCCATATATTTACACTTATTAACAATTAATAGTAGCAGTTGGTATATAGGAAACCGCATTTCTCTTAGCCACCGTCCATGTGGATGCCTTGCCTGCATGTGCGTAGTCCAGATTTGCTGTTGCGGTTTTGTTTGTGTCCGATGGTATGTTTTCTTCTCTGGGCGGGGGGGGGGGGGGGGGGGTTTATGATTTTCGCTTGAAATCTTTGATATGTTATTACGCACACATTCGTTCACTAATCATCGCGAATGAGAAGGCTTGCTCAACTTCCTTGCTCGGAGGTCGGGAATTGGAAACCATCCCCGCGCTTTCTTTTTTTGCTTTTTTTTTGCCTTAACCTACGTTGTCTTCTTGCACTGCTTGGGAGAGTGTTACTATATTGCCTGCATTTAACACGGTCTTATATATTATTTTTTACTTAATTATTGCGATTGTATGGTTTAATTTGTGTTTCGGGTAGCAGGGAAATTTTTAAAAAACCTGCTTTCTTGTTGAGTTCATCTTGTGTGAAGACGAGTTATGCGCATTTTGGTTTTTATTTTGAATGGCTTGTTGTTGATATCATAGTTTCTAGTGTCTCTAATTATCGGATTATGGTGTTTAGTATTGTAAGCTGCTTCCGTTGAGATCCTAATATATTTCTAGGTGGTCTGTATGTTGACTGTGTAATGTAGTTCTCTAATTAATGTGGGTTTTAGTTGCTGCTGCCAGGTTTGATATCCATAGGTAGTGATTGGCCTGATGCATATTTTGTTTGGGTTGAGTTTCATGGCGACTTTTAGTTTACTATTCCTGGACAGCAGGAGGTAAATCCTTTTTAGGGCGGGTAGATAGGTTTGTTCTTTTTGCTATTGCTCGTGCCCAGGCTATTTTCGAGTTTAGGATGATTCCAAAATATTTGACTGCAGGGGTCTATGGGATACAATGATCTGCTACGTTTATGTGGTCCGTGGATATAATTCTTCGCTTGGTAAATATGATGGCTTGAGTGTTTGTGTGGCTGATTGTAAGCTGCCAGTTATGGAAATATAACTGAATTTTCCTCCAGGAGGAGGCGAAAATAGCAGTGTCACCTTATTGCCGTGTGCGTTTTCTTCGGTTATGGTATATCATTGATGTATATAATGAAAAGAAGGGGACCGAGTATGAAGCCTTGCGTTCTTGACCGTGGATGATATACCGTTGACCGGTACGTAGAATCTTCTTCTTGTAGCTGGTGATTATGCAGATGAGTAGTGTTGGGATGTTTATCTGGTGCCAAACTGTATCAAAAGCCTCCTCTATATCTAGTAAAATAAGCTGAGTTTATCTGTTCTTGCTATTTATATATTCTGTCATTCGCATTAATTGTTGAGTGTAAGAATGGCTTTATCTAAACCCAAACTGTAGCGGGATTTTGATGTTTGAGGAGGTAGAGGTACATAATCCTCTCAAGGATTTGTTTCTGAATTTTTCAGCAAACTTGTTGGCTTGTAATTTATAACGGAGTTGACAGTGAAGGGATTACGGATGATTGTGTTATTTAAGATGGGATTCAATGATGCATGCATGTAGAAACGTAGGAACGGAAGGATTTGGGTACGTGAGAAAAAGGTGAAGGTTTCGTCTCATCGCTGCCTACACTCAACAGTGGAGCTGATGGCAGCGACTCCTTATCCCACCAGACGCTTGTTGTTGTAACTGCCCGCTAGGCTAGACGCTCACCCATCCTAGTGGTGTTGCGCACTCTGTTTGCTCAACGTCGAAGAATGCAGGTGTTTCGACGCTAGGCGCACAGCCACTTACGGCTTATGCTAGTCAGTTTTCGACTCTCGTATTTGAGAAATCGTAAGCCGCTACAGGCAGCTTTGCCAGGCTTGGATTTTGATATTAATTTTGCTATTCTCCAATCCATGGGATAATATGCAAGTTCCAGGCAAGCTTTGTAAATCTAAATGTAGTACATTTGGATAATAGTATTGATTAAGACATGTTTGGGGTTGGTGTTTTTGTCCGATACGAGAGTTTTGTTATTGGAGAGATTTTGATAATATTTATTATTATTTATGGAGTGCATTGTAAATTTTTGATGTGCGTGAGAAGTGTTTATTATGAGAGCAGCCTTATGTTCAATTTTTTCTTGCATGAGAGAACAAGCACTGTGTGCGTTGTGATGAATGTGTTCAAAGGTTTGGGTCAGACTTTCTGCTTTTTCCTGGTCTGAAAGCAGATGTATTTTATAGGACTAGTATGCAGGCTGTTGTTCCACAAGTTAGCTTGTACGTCTGTCAAGGTGCACTTAATTTACTTGAGATTTTCTGCCACTTTTGATTCTTGAATTTTGCTATTCTTTTTTATATGGCAGTAGTTAGTATGTTTCTGTTTAACTTGTGTAGGGGGTTTCCAGTTTTTTGATAATTCCGTCTTTGTCTGTTTCTTTCAATTGATGAGATTATGAAGTAATGTGTCGGTGGTTGAATTTATGTTTTGGATCATCAGCTTGTGGCGATACGATATGAATTGTGTATTAACTGACGGAGATCTCTGATTTTTGTGTCTATTGTTACTGTAGTGGGAAGGTTACGGGACTTTTCTTGCTGCAGAGTTTTGCATAGGCGCTCCAGTCTGTTACTGTATTGTTTACCGGTCGGTTAGAAATTTTATCTACTTGGAGCGTAAGTTCCACTGGGAGATAACTTGAGGTCACCTATGGTGTGGCAGTTGTAAAGGTACGTTGCTAAGGACGATGTCTACGTTTGATAGGGCTGTTTGTACGTGGACTATGATGATTTGATAGTTGTGTAATTCAGAGTGACTTTTTTATTGTGGAACCCTCTGAGTTTCTTTTGTATTGATCCATATACGATGTTTCGGTTTAAAATCACCGCCTATGATGTAGTGTTCGTTATCATGTGGCTAGATGATGGCATCTAGATCTCCTAGGAGAAGCTTCGTATTTGCGGGTGTGTAAGCTGCTCCTATGGTTAAAGTGAAGGTTTTAATTTTGATTGTTTTCATTTCGACGTTAGCGGTAGTTTGTTGTTAGACATAGGGATCCCTCCATAGGGATGCTTTTGTAGATGGTTTTGTAATTAGGACACCGCCTCTGGATTTGTTTGCACTTATATATATTGTAAACCGTAGTCCTGTACTTTGGTATTTTGATAACGTCTTTAGGGGTAAGCTAAGCAATGTGAGCGTTATGGTCTGAAAGGAATCTGTTTATCTGTTTTGTTTTTAACGCTGATTGCGTTCCAGCAAATGATGTTTAAAGTTTTCTTATGACTGGCCACTCCCAGTTCCATAACTATTTGTATGGTCGCTTTGATCCTGTTCAGGTTGTTGCTATATTTCTTATAGTATTTCTGTGTCAGTAAGAATATACTCAAGCAGAGTTCTAAGTCCGACGAGCCGATGTCCTCTAATTCCATAAGATCTATGGTTGCGTATTCTTTATTTTGTGGGAGTTGAGCAAATGCTTGGGCCAATCTTGCGTATATGAGCCCATGTCTGGTGAAGAGATTTGTCTGGAGAAGAGGGTTCTTCTGCAGGTCAGAACTGGAAATTGGTATGGAACTGTTTGTGCAAGTAGTTAGTATTTTTATATTGTTTGGATTTTTGCTTCTTTGTAGGAGTTTTTCTTGTTGAGCTATTCAATCAGGACTGGACATTTTAAATAATTTTCCAGCTGGTTGCATTTGTAATTTACGCTAGCCGGAAGTTTATCTAGCGTTTTAGAGGTGTCGGTTCTTGTGTCGCGTTGACCTGCGATTTCACGCAAACTGGTTTTTTGTTACAAGGATGTGTGTCTGTGTGTGTGCAGCGTAAGTACTGAGTCGTGGATTTTCGAGTCTCGTATTTCTTCCAGTAAACCTTAATGTTTTCGACATATCTGATGTGATTTAATTGTGCCAATGTAGTTCCTGGAGAGAATGTGATTATTTAAATTGGATATCTGCCGTGTGATGAGAGTTCTGAGCAAAGTGTAGGATTTAGGCCTTGATTTTTTAGATTTTCGCATATTTTTGCTTCAGGAACTCGAGTTAGCCCTTTCAGGACCACTGTATGGGCTGTATGAATTTATCGTGAATGTATGGTGTTCAATATTTTCCTTTTGACATCAGTTTCTAGAATCCATAAAATCCGTTTGGTGAACATCATTTTGAGTTTGCCAGAATTGAGTTTATCTGGAAAGTTATTATTGTATTTCACTTTCAGAACATCAAGAAGCTTTATGTGGTGTCCATGTACGTAGATTGGGGGTGCGGGGTTGATGGTGATTTTGTTGGGTCTTGTGCCTCGTGTGAGTGTCTTTTTCATTTGTTTCGATGTCATGGAGTTCTATATCTTGATCACTATCAAGACAATCCGCGAAAATACTGTATATTGGCCCTTATATAGGTCGACCCTCTCTGTGTCTTTCCTAATCACGTGATTGAGCGTTTTCTAACTATTAGCAAGCAGGTCAGTCCCATAATGTAATTTTGGCAATTACATTATGGACCTAGCGGTAGTGCGGGTTTGCGTGTTATGTCCCGAATATGCATTCCTTACACAACATTTAATGGTCTTGGTAATAAGACTAGGAATAGAGGAACGCATCCCCTACAATTTGCAGCAAAAAATATTCCACTATATTTTATACAGTGTTCTTCTGAATCAAATGCCTTCTAAGATTTTCTAACATGTAACTTTATTTTCTCTCAGAATAGTTTTAACACGTTTCCGTGTATTTTGTACAGTATCATTAGAATAAATTTTATTCTATTTGTTTTTAATTATTTTCAACAATTTAGGAATCAAAAATTTATACATGTACAGTTTCAATTATCCAGTATTCGATGAACTGAAATATTAACCAATAAATTGACACGTGTACACCAACTATTCTTCGACAATCGTATAGGAAAGAGAATTAAATTAATAGATTATTAATTAATTAAAGAATAGATATATGTGTATACACATAATTATGTATGTTAAGTATATGTATAATTAGATATATATGTGTATACATTTATTTTATTTATTTAATAAATGTATAGTGCATTTCGATATTATCCACGACTGTTCTATATATTATTTTCCTCGTTTCTATCATTTCAAAGCTGTAATTTAATTATTCAACATATTTGATTATTTGGACTTAAATTGTAAATGTTTCTTGAGGAAATAGCATATTTTGTATTGTCTAATTAATTGTTGTACAAAATATCTTTATACATGCAAACTGATTTATAAAATTTAGTTTCAATTAAAATTATTGTACTTGTCGTTAATGTATTCATAATGTTATGTTTAAAAAGATATTGAAAACTGTTAAAATATTTTACAACTGGCAAGGAATACATTTTGAATCCAAGTGATCCCACATTCGGATAAATTGAAATATTTCAGAACATTTTCTTGCACATAATTATGTAAAAATCATTTTACTTTACAAATTATTACTAGTTAAAGTAATCAGTATATTTACAATCTAACATAAGTACAATATCTGTATGAGATGTTTAAAAACTTTTTTGAGATCTGTTTAGGGATTTAGATTGTAACTACTAAATCAATGTCAAATATAATGCTTATTAAAATTTTGTAAGTCTATATAATTATTACTTAAATAAGAATAACAGCACCAAGAATTCAATTTCATATTTATAGATATAAAAATAGTAAGATTAATTAACAAATATCCATTTTCTTCGTTTAATCAAAAATAATACTATTACATAGTAAAATTAACACATATTTAAAGATTTGTAAATACATAATATTCTAAATCTTACTAAAATAGAAAATAAATACTTTTGATTTATTTCTTGTTACATTCTTTTCAAACAATCGTACATTACAAAAACTAATTCAATCAACCTAGACATAAAATTTATTACATTGTAGAAGTAAACATAAAATATATTACACGCCATTAAAAAATGATTTTCAGTGAGTATTTTCAGTAATTTCACATTTCAATATCTTTAACGATCCAAAGTTATATAAAAATGTGACTAAAATCTTTCAATTTTACTAGCCGTTCTTTCAATACAATAAATTAACGTCGGCATGTATAAACAATTCTACTTCAACGAAACACTTCCTGTTGCAGACAAATAAAAAATATTCGCAACGTTGAAAAATTATTGAAATTAATGTTAAATGTGCAAACGCTGTATGCTGAGCATTTCAACACCAATGAGAAACGATTTACATAAAATGTACAATTATTGCATTTACGTTTCTCACTATGTATTAGAAACTGTATGTAAGAATGTATCAAATGACATACAATAATATTCAGATTCTGCTGTTTCGTTAAAGGCACAGGAACTATTGTTGTTCATGTTGAAAAGTTCCAAAGCTTAAGAATTTAATCTTATCGGTCTATTCATTTCGAGTCAGGCTGGCTTTTTTGACGATATTTGTGACATTTCTTATTGTTCATCACTTCAATTACTGAATAAATTCAATTTACTGAAATATTTTTCGTATTTTAAGTGATAAATTGCTGTGACAGAATTTTACAAACTTCGCGAGCTATGTGTCAGTTTTCAATTATAAATAAAATGTGTTATAATTATTTAATATATAAATTATATGTTAATATATAAATCACATCAATAAAATTTGCCTATTACTTATCTGTTTCTAATAGTGAAATATAATTGTTAAATTCTGCACAATACGTGCATCCTGAAATGATTGACGATTATATCACGATAAATTATTTAAATAAATTTTTGAAATTTTTTATTGACTATGATATTCCACCGAAAAACACATACTTTTTAACTTTGATTCGATTCAGGAAAGCAACCTTCATAACATATATAAAGGTCAAGATCATTCTTTATTCATATATTTTAGAAGAATGTTAACGTTTTTCACTTTGATTCTTTTAAGAGGAATAGCAGTAGCAGTTTGTTTTAGTAAGAGTTCGGTATACAAGATTTGTCATCTATTGTAAAAAACAAAAAGAATTTCGCTTTATTGCACTTCTGTGAGATAACTATTGTACATACACTTTAACCTTTAGAAATTGCACGTTACGCTAGAGATGACAACACAAATTTGTTATAAATCTCTATGTGACCTTTGATTGAATGGTGGTGCAAACATTCCTTCTGGGGTTTGAAAACATGACCCACAAATTCGTACATTTTATATAAAATTTCATATAATAGGAATAAAGTGAAATCAATAATCCATCTACTTTCTATTAATATTAATAGTTTGCTTAGTGGAAAATTTCAGATAAGGAACAAAACAGAGTCGAGAGACAGTCAGTATCAAATTTCGATAATTGATGGAAAACTACATATTTTGCTACTTCATCTACTACCTCATTCGAAAAAAGGATGACGACAGTATACTTTTGCAAAGGACATGCCTTCTTGCACGTTGGAAATTATTTTAAAAATTATCACACTTTAAAGAATTATAAAACAAATAATTATTATAATAATAACGTTAAGTAAAAAACATTGTATTAATATAATAGTATTAATATAATAATAATAAATAAATAAAACATTGAATTTTTCTGTTTTACATTAATTTACCTAATTTGTATTAAAATAAATACAAGCGGACGCGTATCAATATTGAAAACAAATCGACTTCAAAGAATTAATAATCGCACACTTGCAGAGATTAATTACATACAAAAATAGTTGATAATACTGAAACTAAAAGATTTTGACAGAATAAATAATTCTTTATCTAATAAAAGGCTAATCTAGAAAAGGAAATTCTTTGAGAAACGTCCTTTGCGTATCTCTTCTTATAAAAATATCCATTTCTAATCTTTTTCTTTTCTCCAAATCAAATTACAAAGTAGATAATGTACTGACATATAAAATTAAGTCTATATATTTTAAAAATAGAACAAATAGATTTTCTAAGAAACGCTCATGTTCTTAAAAACAGTTGAAAACAATTGTTATACATGCGAGCACAGACGGAAGGATTTCAGACAAATGTGCTTCTATCCAACATACAACATACTACCAAAAAGTAATGAAATAAAAACTTACACACTCTTAGCTCAACAAAAGCAAAAGGAGCAAATTACGTATTATTATATATTATATATTAAGTGAACGAGCTTTCCCACGAGTCGAAGCTTAATGAAATCATTTCCGGATGAAATCATTGTAACAAAGAAATATTTCAATAAAGATAACAAAAGTTTAACGTTAGCTTAGAACACATATTCGTATTGCTTCAATGGTAATTGTTCAAATATTTTCGTCAGCTGCTGTATAGTAGTTTCAAGAGCAAAGAATTATTGCTACTAAATATTATTACCTAAAGATTGTATGAAAAATCTCGAAATTGAATTCCAATACTAGAAATGTCGAATTTACAGTTCGCCTGAGTTCTTCTTCATAAATGCTTAGTCGTATCTCATGATGTATATACGTTATCCTCTTTCGAATCCTAAACCATCATTGCGTCCCAATTCATTGGTTACTAGCAATATAAACGCAATATTTCTGAATTTAAAGTAAAATATAGAGAGGTCGGAAGGAAACATGACTGACAGCATGTACAATTTGCAATGATAGATTCGGAATTTGTCGTGCTGCGGAAGTGCAAACAATTCAACCGTGACAGAAACATAAGAGAGAAGGATAAAAGATAGAAGAATAAAATTTAAAAGAATAAAAGGACCAAACGCACAAAAGGGAGAAGGGTAAAATCTTAGTCGCGCCAAATGTCTTGATGTTTTTTCCACTTTTTCAAAATCAACTTAAGCACAGACATGTATATTACTGATTATTGTGTTCCAAGCATTGTAGCGTAATATATAGCAGCTTATAAAAATATTTAAGCACTCATCACGAAAAATTATGTTTGTGTATCTATATTACGTTTGTATATCCTTATAAAATATTTAAGAATTTCATTAATGCTACTGTAAAGTATTATTATTTATTCATATCGTGGGCAGGACAAAGTCGCACTTATTCATGTAGAGAGGAATGGACTATCTCCATTGCTTGAGCATCCAATTTTTTAATTAATGGATACGCCATATGATTCAACGAGTAGGAATCAATCATGAGATATTAACGAATTGTTTGAACTATAAAATTCCCCACTTGCAAAAATCACAAAAATCGTTGTCGAATATAATTTACTCTTATTGTTTTGATTCTGCATATTCCAAAGACTACTTACAGAAACATTTTATGTACTTAAAGCAATACTGGAGCAATAGATTCTCCTATTTTGGATTTAAAGTGACATTTGTTGCTAGCATTAAGTTTCTCATACGTATGTCAATTTGTTTCTGTCTGCTAACAATGACTGAAGGAGTTTTTTGAACATCGTTATTTTTAATAGTAAAAAAAAAAGAACAGGAAAAGTACAATATTGACTAATTATAAGTCTATACCATTAGAAATTCTGATACATACATTTCAAAAATACATAGAAATGTGACGTTATGTCAACAAACAGACAACACTTTCAGAACTTTATACATTCGTTAGATAACAACTTAGTATGTTTAACTTCACGACAGTGAATCTTGGATATACCAAGTCTACATGAACACGTTGATGGCGATAAAGCGTTCTGTGTTTCGTAGAATTCTTCATATCAACTACAATCATACTCTGAATTCACATCGCATAGAGGAAGCAGAAACTAATATATGCAGATCAAAAGAATATAAAAAATGAATTGGCTACACTCGGTTGGATTTTTACAAAAAATGAGAGATATCTAAACAATCGATGCGACATTAATCGTTTCAATGTGAAGAATTATATCGTTGTTGATTACATTCGCAAAAAATGCCGAGGACAATATAATTTGTTATTTTGCGTAAGTTCTTATATTCAAAAATGAAAAGTGGTTGTTTGTTCGATGCTATGCAACACAAAATAATTATTTATATTTGTATTCTAATATTTTATTTATTTTAATTTAAAATTTATAAAATTTTTTATTTTAATTAATTATATTTTGAAGTACAATTCTTTATTTCTTAATACATTTCTTTTTCAATTATTATTTAAAACTTTATGTAAAACCTATCTAAAACAAAACAGTTGTTATTTAAATTCTAGTGATATTTTTTCTCAAGTTGAACTACACTATCAGTTTACTTTTCGCTCAGTAATATTACAATAAAATACAAAATTAAAAAAAATAAATCTAAAAAAATAAATATCATTTCCTGAAGTAAAATAAACGTAATATCATTACATTTATTAATGAAGATAAAAATAAAACCTGAAAAAGATAAAAGAAATAAACGTAATATCATTTTCTAGTGTTTTTACTATTGATGAATTCATTCACCTTGATACTGCATGAAAAGAACAAAGCAACCAGCCAACACTGCAACAAAGCAGCGTTTACATTTTTCCACCACTCTATTTTTTCTCACACATTCAGACAGAGGTCGTATACCTTGGCAATTGATCGATAGGGACACAGTCGCGCTTGAGACTTCGGATGAGAAAGGTGTATCTCAGAACTCAACTGCTCAGATCAGGTTCCGATTCCTAAATTCAAACAATTTCCGTTTTCTTGCGATTTTCTTGTGATCTTACTTCAGGTGATTATTATAGTAATGTCGCTTAATGTTGACAATTATCGAGTCAGATACATAATTCTGTGCAAGAAGTATACTCCTCAGTGAATATCAGCAAAAGTAAGTTCAATCCGATGTGAATATTCGTAAAAGAAGAAAAAGAATCTCTTAATCATATGAGAAATATTAGAAAAGTGACGTTACAGTTCGTATATGTGTTCACATCGTAAAGTGCGAGGTGGTAATTTCGCACAAAATACTTCTTGCTCGTCTGTCGAATGAAATACACATGTTAATATTTATTAAAAACAGGCTTGAAGACATTTTGTTTTACAGTGCTAAATAAACAAACAATTTCAGATAATAAAATATTAATAAATTAATATATTATTGTTATTTTACAGATAATGATAATTTTTTACATAGTTTTAAAATAACTTTATTTACATAGAATCAAATTCAACTGAGTCATTTTCAAATAATTTCTTGTTTGAATTAATACGATTACTCAAATAAAATTACAAGTAATCTAATATAAGAAATTACAACGAAATTACTTTTGACATTATTGTCATACTATATATTTGTGAAATTATATGAATAAAAATTTAATCAAATATAATAAATAAATCAAATATAATTTAATCAAATATAATAAATAATATAATAAAAATAAAATGGAAAGTTATATCATTCGACAAATAAAAAATAACGAAATAATTTAAGTAAAAATCATATTCACGTTTAAATAAACTAAGGCAAAAAATTATGTTAGACTGTTAACTAAATAAGAGTATATATTATTCAGCTCATTTAAAATATATTATTTAAATAATGTCAAATCCTTCAAATTTCTAGTAACAGTAAAGATTTCTAATCATATAATATATATATTCTACTATTGGAAATAAAAATTCTCTAATAAGAACTGTGTTCGTTCTAACTCGTATGCAACTTGCAAATCGGCATTACTTCATTCCAGTTTTCATTGTACAGTTTTAATTTACAAAGTGCTAAAAATTTGCAACCAAAACCGGGAATATCAATTCAATTTAAATTGATATTTGTTACGCATTACTTCATGCAATAATTTTATCACATCATCGAAGATGTACATATTTCGGAAAGTGTTATTTGATGTCATGGTGCATATTGATTGAGTGAAAATGTATCTTTAAAATAAACAAATATTCATTTTCAGTAGTTAATATTTCTCTATTTTTCGACAAAAGTCTATAAAATAAACATTTTCTGATATTTAAAGCAATGATGTCATTAATAAATGTATTACTTGCAACGTTGTAGATTTAATAAATTAAAAGTGAACTAGAAATAATGAATGAGAACAAAAGCTTGAAATATTAATGTGGATAAAATTGTTTAAATAAAAGTTTGCAGAATATACTCAATTCACACGCACCAATTCCATAAAAAGACTTATAATAGTACAACAAATAAATATGATTGTAAATATAAAATTTATAGATATGAAATTTAAATTTTGCAATAAATCGGTACAGAACTACATATTCAACATTTCATAATTTTTATGATCTTGATATAATCGCGATTCGAAATTGGAAATCTCCTGCTTCAGATAATGCTGAAAATATATCGTTACGTATAAGTAATTTGCACATCAAATATGTTACATTTTTCGACGAATGTATGAAATGTACTGAATTAAATTGGAAACAGGTCTTCGTAAAAAATATAAAAAATTTCTTTAATATACAATACGTGTATATTCGCGAAACATCAAATCGATTTTAAAAATTTTCAGTCATGACGTGTTTGTAGCGACGGCGATTTCCATAATGACATAGTGTCAGTAACAGCTATCATGGCATTGTATCACTTGTATACACCAAGCATTATATGTTTAATTATATCATTCTTTGCATCAATATGAGCAAACGCGTATGTCGGTGTATTTATTGTAACATTTACCTTTAGAATACATTATATAGTATCTTAACCTCTCTCATCGCATTTCATGAAACATTTCTTACTAAAAATTAGAAATGAGAGTAGTGTCACTGAAGTCAAATTAGCAATTGCTTTTGTAGAATTCATTGTAACTGGGCGCTCGAAGATTATGAAATTAAATATGTTTTCCTGAAATTTTTCTAATGATATCAAAATTATATTGCCGTAGTTATTGAGTATCTTGTGTCAATGAAAGTGTCACTGTCAATCTAAAATATTTGTGTATCAAATGTTGCTAATAATATTCCAATCTATAATAACTATATGTAATAATATAAATTATACTAATATAAATTATACGTTACTAATAATTTTTGTATTTATACAGAAAGTACAAATGTTGATAATTTCAAATTTCCTTCACAGTAAAATCCATTGTGCGTTAATTATTACGTGATGTATAAGATTAAATTACACGTAAGTATCGATCAGATGTAACACAAATTTAATTTTCCATATTTATTATTCTAGTGTGTAGCAATGGGTATGTGAATAAAATTTCTCATATGAATAAAATTTTCTGTAAATAAAATTTTGTTTCGTATAATAAAATTGTAATCGGAGAATTGTAGTATTCCATCTATTTGATATCAATTCTTTTATAATGAAATTACTTTAACATTTAGTTCTTGAATTCTGTTTGATACTATATTTACACTGCAACTTTAATCTTATATTTTTATAAAGTTTCGTGTAATTGAAGGTGCAATCAGTAAGAGAGTGATTCTAAGTGAAAAGACAAATAAAAATATAAACTTAGAGAAGAAATTTCTCTATATCGGTTTTTGCCTGAGGAATTTTAGTTTGTGAAAAAATTAAATACATGTATCGGTGCCTGTTATATTTAATAAGCAAGAATATACGACATATAGATAATGAACATTCAAACACATTTTTCTCGAAAATAAAGATTGATAACCTTCCCAATTCCACAATTGCATAGTGGATTGGAAATATATAGTTTGAAGTTTCAGATAATTCAACGTGAATGAAAGAGAAGATATGAAGTTTTAAAAATGCATAGTATACATCTATCGTGTTGTCCTTAAAAATACTGTATCACGAGAATTTAAACCTAGTTTCAAATAAGCCGTTTAGTGCAAAAGTGATTCAACTTAAAAGAATAAAAATGAAAGGTAATCTAAAAATTTTTAAAATGCATTAATATCAGAGAATATTATACCTTTATTACGTGAGCCACTGTACAATTATGACTTCTAGACAAAGCAGAATGAAGCTTTCGGTCAAGCTTTTAAAATACGGTGTTATATCAAAATGCAAAAAAAAGTAATTGGCTTATCAATAAAATATACGGTGTGGCACGTAACGGTCGCCACGATTTTTCAGGCACTTTTGATTATGTGACAAAAAATGTTTTGAACAAAAATGAATCAGTTTCCAGTTGACTAAAATATGCAATTTAAAAAATTCCAAAAACTTTTTTTTCGATAAAAAATCAAGGTCACATTGATTTTTTTAAACGGCACCGTGTATTTTTGACTTCGTAGGACTGTTGCTTCTGAAAAAGCGAATTCAGCGACCTACTATACTGTGAGCTTCAGATGTCTTTGACTTGAGAAATTTAGATTTAATCAACAGAAATTGTTCATTGTAAATTTTTTATGAAAATTATGTTCTCTGAACCATTACGGATCAACTCTGAACCAGAAATGGTCTCTGTGACGGTTAATTACACATTATTTGGATACTTTTATCGGTTTAACGGTCTAACACTACAGTACAAGTTATTTTATTCAATTATCAATTATCAATTATCCAAGTATCAATCGTTCATTCTGCTAAGACTGAATTCTGATATTCAGTCTTAATCTGTCAGTACAAAACTATCCATGTATTCCAATAGTGAAAAGGTAGATATGCTACTTATGCTCGGTAAATGTGATAGAAATGCACAAAATATATATATGCTACAAAATATTCAGAGATGCCAGCCATAACAAGATACCAGTTTATAACATTGAAAAGTGTGTAAGAGTACATGATTCAAACAAAATAATTTTCGATATTAATGTTTCAGTTGAATAAACCTAAATTTCTGAAGTCAAAGACATCTAAAAGTCTCCTAATACACAGAAGTCTCCTACTAAACTCCATTACACGGAATCCAACATAATCGCAATTCTATTCCACGTTTACTATTCAAGATCCCACTTCTGAGATTGTGAGAGGATTCGCAGGAAACGTAGATTCAAAAATTGTAAAACTAACAGCTTTTCTTAAATTGTGTAAATAAATCATAAATGTTGGTGGCTAACTAAATGTTGCTTCCGCCTTGAGCGATACACTTTTTTTGCTTCTATTAAAACAATACAGTTATTAGAGAACAACGATATATGATGTGTGCGGTGTGGTTATATTGTAGTATATTTGTGTTAGAGCTATAGCGTGATTCTACGGATTTGATATGTTTTTCTTTTCAGATCCTTCCCGATCAAGCCGTGGAGCAGTCGCCGCCTGTCGTGAGTCCATATTCGTTTTGTTCTTAATCATACTATATAATCAATCTCACTGCATACGCGAATAGCTGCTGTATCTTTTATAATATTAATAAACATGTTTTTTATTATAAAATTTCAACAACAGTCCTTGTCGTAAGCGAACAGCCGGTAACCTAACGAACGCGTTAAATTCAAATTTAACGTGTTTTCACTTACAGTATACATACTATAAAATACTGTAGTCCTATAGTAGTAATCAGCATTCCACCTTTCTAAAAACACAAAATGCAATAACTTTATACATATGCATTTCATGTTCGAAATAAAATTATTGTTGGTAAATTGTATTATTATGTATGATAATGTTGAATTTATGATTTGAATTTAGCAGTATAAATGTAGCAGTGTAGGTGCGTGTGGCGTGCAAGTAAGTCTAAGACAAAAGAGTGTGCGAGCAAGAAGAAACAGACAACAGAGCGAGCCAGACCAGAGTCAAGCGTGAGTCTAGAGCGCCCAGTTAAGAGTAACCAAAGATTAATTTTTATTTCTTTTATTATATTATATTCTATAGCAGATACTTAGTGTGTTGTATATGTATATTCAATACCATACGAAATACATATTCTTCTATCTGTAACCATACTGGTGAATTCAATATTCGCACGTGCATTCTAACAGATAACATGTACAAAATTATAATTATTTCAGTAATTAACAGCCTCATTTCAATAGTGATATAACTCGAAAAACTTAGTTTTTCAGAAAACTAAAATGATACTTTTAAATATTAAACAAACAATATTTTATTGAATAAATTTATCGAGCAAAATAATATTCATAAAATTAAAGGTTTTATTATCAGATTTTAATTTCAAAACATTTGATCTTATGATACGTTTAATATTTTCCTATAAATTCACATACGACTCCCAGTTGTTATATTTTTTAAAAGTAATACTGAAGTTTAATTTATATATCTCAAGTTATTTCGAGATATTCTATAACGAATGAAATCTATAACAAATAGTCTTTGTATTAAATCAAAACGCTTCCAACACGTTATTACATAAATACGTAACTACGTAATATCATATAATAATCCATTCGATCTAATTTTAAAGCGTGAAGTCTCCACTTTGATAAACGTGAGTTCATTTCTTCGAATTTGATCACACAGCGAAGCTGATCATGCAACGGAAGGGTTCTTTTCCCTCGAAAATTAGAAAGAAAATTAGAAAGTAGATTTTCGTGACTAAATACATAAAACTATGGTCTCTAAATTGAAATTTTCTCTTTACAAGGGCGAATATTCTTATGAGACACAGTTGAAAAAACTAAACCTGCCTAGAGATTTGATTCAATAATTAAATTTTATTAATTATATCAATAATTATATTTTATTAATTAACTTTGATGTTTTCATATAAGTTTGCATATTACACCATACATATTCCGACAAGATAATGCTGCAGTACATACTGCCAAAATTGTTAAAGAATATTTTTTAAAGGAGAATATTTCCACTCTTCAATGGCCGGCGTGCTCATTCGACCTTAATATCATCGAGAATTGCTGGGTATTGCTCTCACGAGCAGTGTATACTGAAGGCCGACAATTTTCAGATATAAATGAATTAAAAACTTGCATTACAACTGAATGGGAAAATTTAACCCAAACAAAAATTAAAGAATTATATAATTCTTTACCTGAAAGGATGGTGAAAATCATAGAAAACGAAGAAGGTTGAACACATTATTAGAAAAGTGTAGTTTAGTATATATATTGTTATATAAAGTATGTATACTTTTGTTATATGAAACATAGAGTTGTGTTATATGAAATATACATCTTTATCTTTCCGATTATGTCTTTCTCTCCTAACTAAAAAAACTCATTGAAGTAAAGTCATTTTATGTTATGTCTACATATCTGTGGAAGATACGTTTTACATATCACTAAAAATTTTCACGCTAATACAATCCTTTTTCTTTATTTGTTCCGTGTGTATGAGACTAATTGTTCAGTTACAATTATTTTCATTTTTTATATTATTATTGTTTGAGATCGTGTGGATTTCGATACAGTTATCGGCAATCACTAGTTTTTTTGTGGGATTAGTTCCATTTTATACATGTTTGACTGTATTCCATTTGTTAGTTAGTAAGGTCTAACGGGTGTTTTCTTTTCAGTCTTCTGGGTAGTAGGGAATAACAGTTTTTTGCCAGGGGGTTCCTGCGATTTTTGATTTTGTGTTGATGTGTCTCTGCGCGCTTTAGTATTTCCTCTTTGATAGTTGATATTCCTAGGGTTTTTCTTATGTCATCGTTTCTGACATACCATTGAGCGTTTAGTATTGTACGTAGGATGATGAATTGTAGGTTTTCTATCTTTTTTATGTTCGACTTGGCTGCCATGCCCCAGATTTGTAGCCCGTATATCCAAATAGGTTTAATTATAATTTTGTAGATTAGTAGCTCATTTTTGACGCTTAGATTAGAGTTTCTTGATGTTAGCTAGTACATGGATTTTCTAATTGTTTTTATTTGTTTGATCTTTTCTTGGATGTGCTTTTTACAGTTCAATTTATTGTTTAGATGTAAGCCGAGATATTTGACGGAAAGTGCTTGAGGTAGTTCTTGGTTGAATTTGATTTTTGGAATTGGCCCTTTGTTGAGTATGAACGTGATATGTACACATTTGGTTGTGTTTATTTTGATTTTGTTGTTCTTTTTCCACTTTTTTATTTCGTTTAAGTGATTTTGTAAGGTTTTGGTTTTCTTATGCTTTCTTGCGTAGATAGTATTGCCGTGTCATCGTCAAAAGTGTATATTTCTGTTCGTGGTGTTGCGGGGAGGTCCGCGGTGAACAGAGCATACAGGATGGGTCTTAGCACACTGTCTTGGGGCACTCCAGCGTGTATCTTTTTGAATGATGATTTTTCATTTTTGATTCTGACGTAGAAGTATCTATTTGTTATGTATGATTCTAGTATTGGATATAGATCTTTTGATACCATTTCTTGAAGTTTTTGAAGCAGACCTTCGTACCATACTTTATCGAATGCTTTTTCTACGTCTGGGAATGCTGCTGTACAATATTTTTTTACTTCCATGGCACGGATTATATTGTTTATCATCCTGTGTATCTGTTCTATTGTGTTGTGGTTTTGTCTAAATCCGAATTGATGATCAGCGATCAGGTTTTTGTTAGTGATTTCCTCTATTAGTTTTTTTTATAGATGGTTTTTTCTATTACTTTGAAAATTATAGAAAGAAGAGATATAGATTTATAGAATGATGGGAATTTAGGATTTTTGCCTGGCTTTTGTAGAGGTATGATGTTTGCACACTTCCAGATCTGGGGGAAGTTGCCTATCCTATATATCGCATTTATAAGGATTGTTAGGAATCTTACCGCTTTGGCCGGGGTTTTTTTGAGCATTTTTGCTGTTATTAAGTCATATCCTGGAGTTTTATTATTTTTTAGTTCTTTAATTATTCTGAAGATTTCCTCTTTCCTTATTGCTTTGTATTTTAGTGTTTCATTGTTGCTATTGTTTGGGGATATGTGGGGTTCGTTAGTGAATGTTTCGCTCATGTACTCTGCCATGGTTTCAGCTTGGTCTTCTATTGTTGTGGTCCAGTTTCCGTCCGGTTTTTGTATAGGAGGAATTTGAGTGAGTGGTCTTTTAAGATTTTTTGTACTTTTCCATAAGGAATAGTTTGTATTGCTACTATTGTCTAGATTCATGATAAGATTTGTGAATTCGTTATTATTTATTCTGCAAATTTCTCATTTAATTCTGTTTGTAAGTTTGTTTATCATGGTCTTGAATTGGGGCCATCTTGTGTTTTGCCATTGTTTCCTTGCTCTTTTTCTGGTTTTGATTAGTTCTAGTATATGTATCGGGATTTCCGTACGCTTAGGAGTTTCTGCCTCGTACTTTGTGGAGTAGAATGCTGCCGCTTCGAGTGTGCTTGTTAGTGTTTCAGCTGCCTTCTCTAGTGCATTTTTTAGAGGTATATTGCAGTTTAGATTTTTATTAATGTATTCTGCGTATGCTATTCAGTCCGTAGTGGCGTTTGTCAATTTTCTTTTTTCGTCCTTTGTCACTTTTTGGTCGGTCGTATAGATTGTCAGTGTATGTCTGAACTTAAATCTAGCAGCTCCTCAGTTTTGATGATCAAATTTGTATTCGTGACTGCTATGCCTAGGATGTCCGGTGTTTTGTTTGGGTCTGATGGCCAGTAGGTTGGTCTCCCTGGTGCGTAGATATTTAGGTTGTTAATTTTTATGCACTGGTAGAAGTTTTTTCCCTTAGAGTTGTTTGTTCTGGAGCCCCAATAGTTGTATTTTTCATTCAGATCCTCTAAAGCTATAAATTTTGTTTTATATCTCTTAAAGAATTTGTTGAATTTTTCTGTTGATATTGCGTGTTTTGGTGGACAACATATTGCTGAGATATTGACATCTCGGTTATGTAGTGTAATGTTGACTGTTGTTGCTTGTATTTTGGTATGAGCTTGTTTGTGCATGTTTGATATCATTTTTTATGTAAATTCCCAATCCGCCGTATGCTTTGTCGCTAGGGTGTGGTGTACCGTAATAGTATGGTATTTTTCGTTTCGTGTGTTTCTATAATGAGATTGCTATAATGTCTATCTCAAGCTGTTTTAAGAGTAGTTTTAGTTCGGGTATCCGATTCTGTAGCCTGTTACTGTTCCATTGCATTAATTTAATTTTTTGCTTGGTTTTGTTCCTGTAGAGTGATTAGTTTCGATAATAAGTTTAGTATTACAGTTATTTGTTTTCTACTAGTTTTTCCAGTCTTTGCATCTGAATTGGTTGTTTGCTCTCGTGTTCATTAGTGTCGTGTCTGTTGTTCGGTTTTAGTACTTCTGTATATTTCCTATATTTTTGGTTGATATTTGTGTTGGCATTTGTGTTGGTGTTTGTGACGGTGCTAATTTTTGTATTCCTTTGTCTCTTATTGGGGGAAATAATTTTTTTGTGCAGCTCTTTTCTTACCATGCAGTTTTTTTAATTTGCTGGATGGTTGTTTCTACAGTTAGCACAGTTTGTCTATTCTTTTGCCCAGTGGGCAGTTTTCGGTGGGATGGGTATCTGCATATTTGACACATCTTGCTTGTTTATTGCAACAGTTCTTAGTATGTCCATACCTCTAGCATCTAGCGTACTGCGGTATTTCTCTGTTAATCCTTGGCGGTTCTATGTTGACTTTGGTATTGCATACGATTGATGTGTTGTATATGTCTTTATTATTATTGGCTTGTTCTATTTCTACCAGGAACATTGAGAGTGGAATTGTCGTACCTCCTTTTATGAGATTAATGATATTGCTTACCTTGTGTCCTTTCTCTTGTACGTCTGTTTTAATATATTCTATATTTAGCTTTGAGTGTAATCCTTTTATCACAAATTTAAACTTTCTTTCCATTTTTGGTTGGAATATATTCTAATATAATATTCTGCATTCTTCTCTTTTAGCGTTCGTATCATGGTTCTATAAGCGTTGGGGATTTGTACTTGTAGTTTGACTTGTTTGTCTTTCAATTACTTTAGAGTGTATTCTATAGGGCCTACTATTTCGTTTAGATTTTCTATTAGGAACTTCGATGTATATGGAAGGTGGTTTGGGTTATAAGATGGTGATTTCTTTTTCTTCTGTTAGTTTTTGGAGTGCCTGGAATTTATTCATTATTGATATTTCTCCAAGCCAATTTTCCTTTGGGTGTATTTTAATTAGTTTTAGAATTGGTGCTGTAGTTGCGTTTTTGGCATTCAGAGTTATTTTTCTTTTTTTAGTTTGCTTTTGTATTTTCCATTGGTCTTTAGCTTTGCTGTTTGCGTCTGTTTCCATGTACCAGGTGTCCATCTCGTAGTCGTCATAGTCGATAGTTTCTTCACTTTCTGACATGTTTAAGTTTTCTTTTATTAGCTTACGTAGTATTTTAGGTATTTTTAATGTAAACTCTGGATTTTGTGTTTTAGGACCGACCTTCGCCGGACTGTTGGTTGTTTTCAGGTTGGTGGTAGTTTTATTTTCTTTAATTCACTTGGGTTCACTGTTTTATTGCTACTCTGATACACTGATACCCTTAAATTTAATTGCACTATTTTCCATTCGTGTGATGAGAATTTCATTTATCTGACACTCGTATTAGAATAAACTGCTGTATCTGTGTTCACTCTGTGGCTTATTATTGGTACAACACAGGTAGTGATCGGACGTCCTGCTCCTTCGGCGTCCAGTCGAAAACTCGCTAACATAATCCTAACACAAGAAAATAAAGATAGCACGCGTGTTATCATTTTGTCTGGAAGTGTATGTTGCAATTTCTCTCTGATTTTTTGAACATCTATAATCGTCCAAATGTTCTTTGTTTGCATTTATTTCATACATCCAGATTGATCTACATATTTTGTTCTCTATCAAAAATGTTGCAAAATTTTCTGCATCTATTGTTTAAGATTTCACATTCCATTATTACACATGAAATGATGTACAACTAAATTGATCAACATTATACAAAAATAATATTCATAATATCACGCGCTATCAAAGAAAACGTGATAGTACATAATGTTACGTGATGATAACAATAATATATTTTCTTCTTAAATGACCTTGAATTAATTGTACGAGACTTAATATTGCATACCAGTGTATGTATTTGAATAGCAAATGTGAAAAGATGTATGTTCATATATACTTACAAAACATTGGAACTTTTCTAACCTTCGCTATCATGGACGAGACATCTCCTCCATGTCGGTCATGCAATACCACTACGAGATATTTCACTTCATAACAACGCTTCTACAATTACACTGTTGAGTTGTCCTGTATTACAACTTCACTTTTACAGTGCTATTGACGAGATATTTCGCAATAATGTTCTTGTTTCTCAATAGAGAGAAAATTTTGCAGTCTATCGACAATACGAATGATAATAACAATATTTTGCATCTTTTCTAATAAAATATGAGACAACTCACATCATCGGTGTCATCACAAAAGCGAAATTATGAAGCGAGATAACTCGTCAATGATACTGTAGAAGTGAAGTTAGAAAAGAATGTCACCTCATCGAATGGTATTGCAATCGATAAGGTTGTGGCGAGATATTTCGTCCATGGTCGCAAAACGAACAGGAATCGAAATTCCAAATAAATCCAAATATTGTTTGACAGATATAGTAAATATCCATAATAAAGTATAATAAAGTGAAATATCGTTTATATAATAAAAAACAGATGTCGGAGAAAGTTAATTTCTCGCGAAAGAGAAACTAGGAGACTTTATGACTCACACGTCGTATGTGCTTTTGAATTATGAAGGCTAAGTTTTGTTCTTAGTGCATAGGGCAACATTGTTCGCATCAAATAATAGTAATGCGGCCAGAATAACATCTGCGAGTATCGTAAACTCTAGGATTCCCAAGGGCCCACACGCAGGCCGAAAGGTCCAAGAAACACGTGCGGGTAATAAAACAAGGCACGGAAGAAACGCCGCTACGTCATCAGAAATTAAGTAGTTCCTGAAGAAATTGCAGCCGCACTTTAGTGAAAGCGGATCACCGACAGCCTAATTGGTTAAAGCCGAAAAACACTTAGCCAATTTGGGAATGCTAGGGACAGGGATCGAGGTTTCCTCGAGGTATCAGCGAGCAAGTGAATTAAGAAATCCGCTCGTCGCCGATCAGCGAACAAGTAAAAGTGTAAAGTGTCCAGTACGGTACCGTGTGAATAAAGTCTCGAAGTAAAAACCTCAAACTACCTTGTACTAATTCAGCCCCCTACAACATTTAAAATGTTACATTAGATTTCTTTATTTGACTGCTTGAATTTACGACATGAACGATTAACTACTATTTCCGAGAAATATTTTGAATCTTTTCTTGTTTAATTTCTTTCTTGTCAAAGCATACAAATTACTTCATAACCAAGGATTCATAGAGTTGCGTCACGTTGCTAGGACATGCTTTCTACCGTAAAGTAAATGTATAACGTAGCAGATTGACGACGGTCACTGCTCTTGGATTAGATGATTTATCGAAGCAAAAAAGGCTACCATTAATTCATCAATTAAATAAATAAATAATTTAACACTTAATCCATAAGAATGAATAAGTTCAAACATTGAGATATTCTTAACATAATCATGCAAATTTCGCATACGATTTAAAGAATAGTTGCAATTTATTATGTAAATAATTGTCCAATACAACAATTCTTCATCAAAGATTCATGTTTCAAAACAAATATTATTTGCCTAATTCTACGTTCAAACATAGCGTTCGGAATATAAAATCGAAAAGTTCAAAGGAGATATTTTAGACGGATTGTTAAGACCAGCAACGAACGTAATTTGTGGTACGGACGGAATTTAAGTCATTCCTAGAAATTTTATATTTCTTAATATATTGGGTGCAGGCACTAGGTCTGCATCCTAACAGTACTGTTACCAACGAATCTAGTATATTACGGTCAATCCTTAAGATGAACGGAATTCATATGACTCCCTGGGAAAGTGAAAGTTGCAAACGCTCATTAGGAGCATATTTAGAAAGATACTAGGTTTCGAGTAGATCGGAAAATCTCGAGATTCCTCAGTACAAGTCGACTTCGGTAATTTTGTCCCACATTGTCGCGGTTGGACCTTTGGCTGTAGGGGTTCATCGTGGCGATCGCACATGAGTGTGATATCCAAGTATAACGCGAGACGGCTTGATCCAGTTAGACATTTGATCCTTCGAGCCGGATTAATAGCGTTAGATTTAACGCGGATATTGTTTATTATTCAATATCAGAATAATAAATTTAATTCATAATTACGAGTGAGACTAATTTTAAATAACAATGCTTTATACAAATTAGTGAATTGATTTTTAATGAAAATAAACGAAAATTGAGTTTAACAACATAGAATGAACTTAGGTACTAAAATGAACATAATAATATAAATCTATATATCCTTGAAACTTAATAATTTTTTGAATATTGTAATTGGGAACTTGAATGAAAATTTCTCAATGAATATTCTCTGTAACAAAAGAATAAAAAAAATTATTTAAAAAATTATTAATTAATTTAAAAATTATTATTTAAAAAAGTTGATTGAATCAATGAATGTCGATTTCTTCATCTTATTCAGTATTAAAAAAAAAAAACGAATAAAATCTTCTGAAATTTTATGTTATTGGTTCATTGCGATATGTATTTCATTGCAATAAATATGCTTGTCGTTTTCAAGGATAGGAAGCAAATTGTTGCATATCACAATTGTATGTAGACTATACCAGCAGAATCAACTGCTCATCAGACGACTATCTGTAAAAAATTGATGATATTATACTTGCAATGTTGATAAAAATGCTGCTTTTGTCTAATTCGAATGCGTTCATGACACGATATTTACTGGAACCAGAAGAAAATATATCCGTTTTCATAAATTTGCATACGTCTTTTCCTGAATCGCATGATTAATCGATAAGTTAACGTAATTCCACTGTATAAAAGCTAGTACTTTCTGCACAATTTTCTCCTTCATTGCATTTCATGCAGTAATTAACTCCCTATTACTGATATGAAGTCGATTCTCACGAACAGCAGCAATTAGTTTCGCAATTTCTTCCCGGATGTAATTTGTTTGAGAATTATATGTCAATCAACTAACGCAAGTAATTGCACCTAATATAAAATAATAAATTGCACAGTATACATTTTTCCGTTTGTCTTATTCTATTGTTACATGAAGTATATTAATTCTTTAAACGAATTGAACAAGAAACATATAAATGATTAAACATATGATGTACATGTGTATATATTAGGAAGATATGAGAAATAACGAATATGCTACATTTCAATAGAAAGTTAGATTACTTACAAAGAAAATTGTTGATCTCCGTTAAAAGTTTTGTCAATTTGATGAAAAACTGTTACTATAGTCATTGTTATTAAATTAATTTAGTGCAATAATACCCAAATCAATTCAAAAATGTTCATTCCTCTTGTCTTTCAGATATGTCACTTCGTATTAAAAAAAAAAAAACATTAATTTTAATAGAATATATAAATAAAAAGAATGTTTAAAAATTTGTATCAGTGCAATATTAAAGATAGTTGATGTTGGAAACGGTGTACATATTCCATCATTCAATGTAACCATAAACACATAATATTGAATCATTAAAATTTAAAAAAATTATATGTATATATATATATAAGTATAGTTATACATACTAGAATATTCTCTTTTTTATTCTTATACTATTATTAATTATATGTGTTTACTATATGTGTTAGCGCAAGATTATTAAACATTTTTGGAAAATTTCGACAATGTTTTTGACTCATTCCAAAGCGGTCTAGAAATCATTTCCAACAATGTGATCTGAACAACTATAAATGCCACAGGTACTGGAAGATTTATTTGTACCAACACTTGCACATTTATGTTTTCTCTGAGAAATTGCTGTGTAAGTAAAGCTTGATTGTAATATTCTGTATACAAATACCTCGATATTATAAAAGTTTTGATATTTTCTAGTTATCAGGTAAAAAATGTAGTGAACAAAATTTTGTTTGAAGTGGTCATCTGCGAGCAAAGTATCGTATGCACAGAGGAATAATAAACTCATTAGAAACTTAATAATAAAGTTTTTCGCAATAATTTCCGCAAGTCATATACATATGTGCAAGTGTGTATTGATTTATTGAATTAAATATTACTTTCCAAGCATTTTTACATTACACACGAGTAGATTACACCGTATATGCTTATATTTTAATTCATTCTTTTAGAAGGTGGATTAAGTATCTGAAACACAATTTTTCATTCATCTACATTAATACTTTGTTAGCATTAATATAATACGCGCTGGTCATGTTTAAAATAAGTAATATGTTTCGAGCTGAAAACTTTGCATATAAAATGGGATACAGAAATCTGATCTTCTTTATCCTCGAACACTGTCAATTATTTCAAATGATAACGCACAGTTTAAGGCACAAAAAGGCTTACTGTGTATGTAGATATTCGAAGAACAGAATGTTAGATTCCAGATTTTAAACAATGGTTAATTTGAGATTTAAGGCAATAATTAAGACATAAAATTGCAATGGTTCTTGATGAAATAATTGACGAAATAATAACAAATCTTTGAACATAGATTAGAACAGAATAATGAAACATACCTCATAATAACCTTTTTCAAAAAAATTTAATGACATTGTAGCATGTTTGAATAGATATGAAGCATTGTAAGATTGAAAACTTAAAATTTTTTGCCATTCTAGGAAGCGTCAGGTTTCCATTCCCAATTCTGTATTTTGTTACTTTTACAGTATATTCTTCCTAAATCACCAAGACTATATCCGGTGGAGTTAATTGCGTCATGATTATGGATACTTCTCTTTTTCTAAGCAGTATAGTACAATTAATATATATTATTAATATATACTATCTAATATAATATCTATTCAACGAAAGTCAGAAATTGTTTTATACAGTAAGCACGTAAAATTGCTACTAAAACGATATTTTATATTAACATCGGATATACTTGTATTGAGTTAAAAGTGGACCATTACAATGAAAATTCGTTCATTCACGTGAGAAGTATCGTCATGCTTATTTATTAGTTAAAGGCTTTATTGTCTTCAAAATCAAATAAAGCTAATGGGAGTATCTGTCGCTCATAGACAATGTTGCCTGTACTGTGACTCGAGATAATTCTGTATGTAAAACTGTGAGAAGAAAAAAATAAAATTTTGTTTATTAAAGTACTACTATATATAAAGTATATAATATGAAGTATGACAACAGAATAATAAAATAAATACAATAATATAAATTAATTTTCATAAGATTCTCTCGTTTTCGAAAATAGTAAGTTTGAAAATTTATCAATTATACTTGAATTTAATTAATTCCGTTTAAGATAAGGTGCAGATAATCGGCACGAGAATATTCTATGTGCAAAAATAAGTGAAAAATGTAGAATGAAATGTTTTTGTTTAAAGCATCATTTTCAAGAAAATAAACTCTGAATATCTTATTAAAAATTGGCTTAGTACACTTGACAAATTTTTTAATTCGATTTTCTTCAAAACAAAGAATCTTACGAAAAAATTTTATTCTACATTTTTTATTTATTTTTATTTTCTCTTATGCAGAACAACCGCCAGTTAAAAGTATGTAAGTTTTCCATCACATTTAGAATTAAATAAATTTAAGTATTCTTGATAAGGTTCCAAACTCGATATTCATCAAAAAAGAAGGCTTTAATGAACAAATTTTATTCTTCTTTCGCGACTCATTTTTATATGTAACATCATCTCCCAATCGGCTGTACAGAAAAGAAGTTCTAACATTTAGTATTAATTCTACCTTACTCGAATTATTTTTGAAGCTTAAATGTGTTTCTGCTATCCTTTGCTATCTAATGTATTTGAATATATTAACAATATTAATGGTAGCAATTACTTAATAGATATTTCTCGGATCCATTTTTTAAGGATAATATACCTTTGTACGTTATGAATTAATGTTGGCTAATTAAATCACATAAAATTCGTTTCTTAACTCGAGTAATGTAGAATAATAGAGTAATAAAGTAATCAGAAAAAATAAGCAAACGTTGATTTGTCATTCTTTTCTCTTGAGATTTTCGAACATTAATGTGATAACTAATTTGAAATCCAAAATAATTTTATACTACGCGCATGCTAATCTATGCACGTATGTGTTATATTTAATACGCACGATATAAAAATATATTTATTTTAGTTGTTTCAGATAAATGGTATAGATTTTCTTACAAAAAAGAACAACCTAAACCTTTCTCTAAATGAAATATATTGAACAGACAATCACTAATGTATGTTCAAAAAGTTAAAACAAAATAGCCAAGCTGCAAATGACTAAATGTTTGATGTTCGAAATATCCTTGTCCATAAATTAAAAAATGTGCTATAACAATTGGAAATATTCCTGACTTCTAGGAGTGTCATAACTTACATACTCTACCTAACATTTCTAAGAGCACGTTTGAATGAAACGAACGAATGCTCATTCGTTCGCCAATTCGGCCAAATTTAAATTCAGCATCCTTCCATGTTCAGATAATTCTTTGATAAATGTCAGAATGCATGAGAAATAACTATTGAGCATTCGTCTAAGCCGTGGAAAATATATTCGAAGTATTCAATCATTCCTTCGCATTCACGGTTCTAAAATCGCAGAACAATACCTATCATATTTGCATTAAAATTAGAAAAATTAAATAATAATATTTTGTACAATAAAAAATCTGTGAAGCATTAATACATTAATGACAATATAATATAATATACTATCGTAAACGTCTACTGTATATTAAAACTAAAAATGTTCAAAGACATTTGAAAGCGAGTGATTAGACGAATCGGTAAATTCATAGATCAATCATTCTCTCACCGATCTCGTTAAATTCTAACTATGTTGTAGAAATTGACAATTTGAACAATTTTCTCTTCCCAAGAAAATGTCAATTTTTTAACACATATAAAAATTGTAGCGGCTAGCAGATGTCGGAGAAAAGACATTTTCTCAAACAAGAAGTTAGGAGAATTTATGAATCACGTATCGCCTGCGCTATTGAATTGCGAAGGCCAAGTTTAATTTTTACAGTGCGTAAGACCAGACGTCCGCACATATAGTTTATGGAAATTTAGCCACAGTAGCATCTCTGCGAAGCGTCGTAAACTCTAGTACTCCTAAAGGCCATCCAGATCGGCATCTGGAAAACACTTAGAGAAAGTGAGGCAATCCTGCTACACAGCCACAATTCTGGGAAATCGGTTCCGGCGAAATTGCAGCCTCACTCGGAAAAAGCGGGTCACGAACGCAAGGAGTAGGCGGCGCAATTTCGTGACAACCTAATTGGCTAAAACTCAAAAACGATTCGGGCAATTAGGGATGTCCAAAACGGGGACTGAGTTTTCCTTATAGCGAGGAAAGCAGCGAGCTTTCAGTTGCGTTTAGAGAGTTAGAGCTACACAGTAAAATTCGGACAAGTTCTTACGGACGCACGGATAGACTCGCGACGTGGGCATCAGCCGTTAGTATACATGTTCACCGTGTCTTCCGCGTTCTCACTATTGTGTAACTTTGCCAAATATACATAGTAATCACGAATGAGACTCTATTTTAATCTACACCAACCACTGTTCCGCAACAAAAATCCCCAAAAAATCATCGAGACCGCTGAGGGTTTGTTTCATGTGCTGTTTTATTCCCGAATTTTGTCGATACGCAAATGAATTTTGATTAGTTCGTTTGAATTTAAAGGTATCAATGCTGAACTTTCTCGAAAGCTGATTTGGAGACTAACATGTCGTGAAATTTCGAGACTTCGCTGATCTATGATGTGTTTATTGTCATTCAACAGCAGAGAAAACTTGAAATTTGCTAAAAATTCCAGGAAAGGAGACAATAAACGATTGATCGATCATAAAAATTACAAATGATCGAATAATAAACTACACGAACACTATAATTTTGTAAAAAAACATTCATACAATAGTAAATCTGGGCTCATTTTAAAACTTGAAGCTTCTATTTCCAAAATGCGTTTTTCATTTTATGGTAAAATACATTTACATCACTTAATGGGTGGACAGATGAAGATACTTTTCATTTTGAAAATGCTATAAATTGTCACAGTACGCAGAAGCATCGAAAAATTTCATTTATGATTGAATTTATAATGAATTTGAAGATTGATGCGTCCTTCTTATATTAACCCCAGAAAACTTGATGTATGATTTTTCCTTGTTTTTTATGAATCTAAATGTCAGGCATAAGGGAGTATTCTAGTGTGATATTTTTAAAAAATCGATTTTTCTTTTTGCATACTTTTAAAGGATATAGTTTCAAAAATATATCTCTGGAACCTTATATATAAACTTCTAAAATTAACGAAGTTATGTGTGTTTAAAGGACGCGACGACCAATGTCTTGTTACCGCAATACTAAACTTTAAAGGCATTTTTCTGCAAACTATGTTTTTCAGAACAGTGTCCATGATATCTCAACATCTACTCGACCAATTGAATCAAAATTTTAAGTACGCATTTAGTACATGTGACTACAGCCCGAACTAGTATCAACCAAAAATTTTTATTTTTTATATTTTTTTAGGCCTGCGAAGGCTAAAGGACAAAAACCAGCAAAAATCGGTAATCGAACTTCGAAGTATCGCCAATTTTTTAATTACCGACATTTTTCTTTCATTCTAGTTCCGGCTATAGCCAAATCCATACTAATTAAGAAACTATCACGTTTTTTTTTTATTTTAGATAAGCAGAATGGCCGGAATCATGGACACCGTGAGACGACCTTTTTTAAAATTGACTATGTGTAGCGGCCTATAATTCCTCAAGTACGAGTTTCGAACTCGTACAACCCGCAAGTGGCTGTGGGTCTAGCGTCGAAGACTAGCAAACAGAGTCCGGAGGAACACCGCTAGTATGGGGTGTGAACGTCCAGCCTAGCGAGTAGTTAGAACAAGCGTCTGGGGTAAAGAGTCGCTGCCCACTGATGAATCTAGGCAGCGACTCCGAGACGAAACGCCATTATCTTTATCAACCTCCACCCTTGCACCAGTTGTATATAATTGTACATAGTTGTAAATACCATAGTTACTTTATCGCCCTTCATATGTTCGAAAGTATGCAGTAGCATTAATATTAAATTTTTGTTCCAAAAAATTTTCAAACGTCGTTGAAATACGTGCAACTAATCCTTGTCAATTTGACTGCAAAAGGTATGATAGTTTCTTTGAAAAAAATTTCCAAAGAAACTTAAAAAGCATGCTAAAATATCCTCTTAAATGACAGAAATTCAAAAAATCGTAACTTTTTCGTTTAATATTCAAAGTTAAATAAACTGGGAAAAAAGGAACATACAGTAAGTTTTAATGTGTCGTCGTATATTTAATTATGAAAAAAAATTTTAATGTTTTCATGTACTATGATAATTTATAGCACATTTGAGAAAAATGTATCTTCCACTTCGTATATTTGCATTGAAGGGTTTTAAGGCTGAAGTATGGTTATCTTATTATCTACATATTTATATATTTACTTACAATTCGTATTACGGCGAGGATGTTGAAAGGATATCCGGATGATGTGGGTAAGGTGAGGAAAGGTTATGCGTTTCGTCTCAGAGTCGCTGCCTAGATTTATCCAGTAGGGCTGATGGCAGCGACCCCTTACCCCAGACGCTTTGTTTTCGTAACTATTCGCTAGGCTGGACGGTCGGTCACACCCATCCTAGCAGTGTTCCGCACTCTGCTTAACGTCGAATATCGCTAGACTTCGACACTAGGCGCACAGCCACTTGCGGCTTGTACGAGTCGGTGTTTGAGACTCGTACTCAAGGCGCTATAGGCCGCTACAGCATAATCTAGAAATGTTTCAAAATAAAACGAATAATACACATATTTTAAGAGTAGAGGCTTCAGGCTTTAAAATGAGTTTATATTTATTATTAAATAATTAAAGGAAATCACAGTATGTAGAGTTTGCCTCTGCATCGTAATCGGAAAAGTTGATTTCGTAGTATTTATTTTCTCGGAAAGTGCCGCTTATTCTACGTATGATTATTCTTTGAAAAAATTTTAAGAATTACGTTAGTATTGTCACATGCTTCTGACAGTTAACTATAATGTAATTGCGATTAAATACGAACGAAAATAATATCGAGGGAATACAATATATTATCAGAGTACAGTCTCAAGTATATCGATACAATTGTTTCATCAAAATCAGCCTGTCGTGTCATTGTTGATAATACTTGAGAATATCCTTTACAATTAAGTATCATGTTTTTACATATGTCATGGATATAGTATAGTTCACAGACTTTCTCATTCAAAGTAACAATGAACTCAGTAAGAATATTAGAAGATAAGAATACAAGAAATTTAAAGATCAATTATATCAAAATACTAAATGTAATATTAAAGAGGATAATAAAATTAATTAGCAGATGTCCAACTTCCAAACGTACATACAATGAAAAGATACAATATAAACTTTAAACAGCTAAACACATACCATTGCATTTTTTCTTTATTCTAACAATAATACTGATTGTACAATAATTCAACGTTCTTAATCCAGTATCCACGATAGTATTATTCTGGATTAGTTTGGAAATAATCTCCGTCATTGCAACCTAAAACAGAACTAAAACATTGTCATAGTAAAAGGCAGTACGTTAAAAAAAATAGCATTTCCTGTAAAAAATTTTCATAAAATGTAATATTTCACAAGATTTATAAAAGACTTCACGATCTCTATTATGTCTAGCACAAATATTGCACAGCTCGAGGAGCACTCTTAATACTTTATAAAACGCGGAAAAAATGAAATGCACAAAAAATAAAAACAGAGCAATAGCAATAGCAATAGAGCCCAATGCCAATAGAGAAATTCCAACTTCACTTCTCAAACGACAGCAAAGAACTGACTCTTCTTTTTGTAACCAGTAATTTCCATGCTGCATGTACGTATGTTGCCATAAAGCTTGGAAATGCGATAAAACACCTGAGTTTGATTGACACTTTCCCCTATGCCATGGAGACAATTTTTTCTTAAAACTCAGCGTAATTGTGCGAAAATTGCAGGGGAACAGGAAGAGAACGAAATAAAGAAACGTTTCTTCTTGGAAACATATTTATTATTCATGTGAATCGATGGATAGTCATTTCCCCCTCATGCGTAATTTACAACTTGTGTCACGCGACGGTGTCAATATTTTTGTCCCTCTCTTTAATTTTCTGCGAAACGTGTAAAGCCACGACCGCGGCCAGACATTTCCCGACCGTCGAATAGAATGGACTTCGTTGGCTACAAGTATTATAGACACTTGAAATTCTGCTTCTTCGTGATGGGACTGACATCCTACAAATCAACGCAGTTAAGAGTAGTGCATACTACAATCGCATGTCTGATATTTCTTCTCGGTTCAATATTTCTCATGGTAAGGATATTCCATTCGTACAAAATATAATTATTTAACAGGTTTTCTCGTACGTCAATAGATTACTTGCGAAAGAATTAATCTTTTATTTATATTTTTGTTACCAATCGTTTCAGTTTCCTCTCATAGAAAACAGAACTTGCACCTCTCAATTGTTTTCATTCCAAACAAGCATTATAGTTTTAATAGGAAATGCAAATATAGTATATGGTTCATTCCTTGTTAAATCTGTAAGGGTAAGTTACAAGAGTCCAATTAATTTTATTTAGTCATTATAATATCGTGTCATGTAACACCTTTCCTGGATTTTTCAAGATAGAGGATTGGTTAAAGGATATCAAACGTGATTCGAATCATATACAAGACAAAGAAGAATTGAAAATACTTAAAACACACGTAGCGATGGGAAACCGTTATGCAAATATTTATTTAAGTAAGAAGTAAATTAATAATCGCATAAAGCGACGAGGAAAAATATAACGATAATATTTAATATGCATTGCAGTTATAACGTGTAGTAGTTATTTCGTATTTACTGTGACGCTGTTTCTTCCACGTCGCATTCTGGAGGCTTTAATATCGACGAATAAAACTCTCTGTTATTTACCGTCTATTTCAATGGCGCTTCTGGAAAAAACTCGAAATTATTATTTGATTGTCAGTTTGACGCATATTACAAATATTTTCATTGCAACAGTTTTTCATTGTCGTAACATTTTCCTTTTATTCACTATTCTGCATATACGTCAATTATATAAAATTGCTGTGTGAGTATAGTTTTGATTCTTTACCAATAGCGATTGGATATTATGAAGTTTTTCACACTTATTAGTTACCAAATGAAAAATGCCATGGATGGAAATTCGATAGAAATAGCCAGTTCCAAGGATATCATTATACGCAACAAAATAATAAAATCAATGGAAATTTATAACTTAATAATAAAGTTAGTATGTTCTCAATTAAGTGCTAATACACCAATACTTATGCAAAATTTATTTTTGCGAATATTTGCTGCCTTTGAACTTGAATATTTTATGTCTTTTTAAGTTTTTCTACATTAACGTGAAATTAGACTCATTACATTACGTAGACACGCTTATATTATATTATATTATATTATATTATATTAATTCATTCTTTCTCAAAGGTGGATTAGGTATCTGAAACACAATTTCTCATTCTCCTGCCTATTAACTTTTCTAGCAATGTCAATACATTGCGCAGTGATCATGTTCAATGTAAGTATCATCACATTGTGTTCCGTACTGGAAACGCTGCATATATAATGTGACAGAAATCTGATGATTTTTAATCTGGAAAGCTGTCAATTGTTTCAATTAACAATACAGAGATTAAGTCACGTAATCGCTTGTTGCGACTATTAATTATATAATTATCTAGGCAAAATGTAAGATTCGAGATTTAAAGCAACGATTAATTTGAGATTTATAACGATTACAATTGCAAGGTTTCTTGATGAAATGTATGTGATAAAATAATAACAAATCTTTGAATATTAGTTGGAGTAATCTCTGAAAGATAATGTAATATGTATCAGAGAAATCTTACTACATAAAATTTTATTATATTGTAATTCAACTGTGCTGTCATACTTAAAATGTGAAAACTTGAAACTATTTCATCTCAGAAATCGTCAGATTCGCATTCTCAATCCTGTATTGTATCACGTTTATGGTATATCCTGTTTAGATTTCCAGGACGTTCGACGGACATAGTTTTGCCATGATTATGAATTTTATTATGATAATATGTGCTATACTGTTCGTTAGTAATGCATTCTGTACAATACAATGCATATTCGACGAAAGTCAGAAATTCTTTTATATTCCGTAAGTACGCAAAATAATTTTCAATTATTTGATAATTTTTTTAACTGTTAATTAATCGCTAGTTGTTTCTTTATTACTTTTTGAGATTCTACTCTTTATTACTCTTTTATGAGATTCATTCTCTGTATCTTATATAGCCATATGTCTTAGAAAAGTATATTTATCAATACATATTGTATAAACATACTATTATATGTAACATATATATGTATATATATAAGTTGTATACATATAATTTAAATATTATGTAATTTTTCTATTGTTATACATCATTTGCATATTATAAATAATAGCTTTATAAAAGGTACTTAAGGAAGAGGAGTGAGTTATTTAAATTATTTAGTATTGTTATAATATTCTATTGTCTCTAGGAAATAATTGTCACAATATAATATGACTAAAATACATAATATGACCGATATATTATGATAGATATATATAGTATGTCCAAAATATTCAAAACTGTTCGTTTTCGACGAATAAATATTTTTTGCAATATTTAATATTAGTGTATTGAATATTAAGTACAACAGAAGAACTGTTAGATACTGAATTTCAACCATAATTTGGACTTTTATTCATGAGAATAATTTTTAAAGTTTGATTTATGATAATAATTATTGATAAAATATTCAAAAATCGGATTATTGCCTTATGTGAAAAAATTTGGAATATACTAATATATAACAAATATGTACTAAATTAATACATATTACGTTTGGAATATAATAATTTTTGAACATTTTTTAAGAAAAGTACAAATTGTAAGAGAAGAAATAGATTTCAACGATTCGTTCGAATAAATTTTGAATAATCTTACAATACTTAATCATGATTGAACGGTTAATTTCAGAACGGAAAGGTTTTCCGACTTATAGTTTCTTTTATATGCTGTAATGGCAGTAGAATACAGTACCAATTATTGACCATTTATTTCCTTCATACAGATTACCCTCTATATACGTAAAGAACGAAGTACGCAAAGATGCACAGTATGTAAAAGTAGACTTGGAGATAGAATTAGAAAGAGTAGAAAATTAGAATCGTAACTTTCGTATGAATGAACAACATCGCAAATATAGTTACATTTGAATAAACTAGTGCTGGTGTGAGAGAACCCGAAAATATTAGACCGTAGGGGGTATTTTTTTCAGATTCAGGTCCGATTCCCTTAAATTTAGAAATGTTTTTGGGAAATGTTCGAATTTTCCAAAAAAGTCGAGTTGGTCGAATAGTCTTTGAAAGACTTTGAAAATATTTCTGAACGAAAATATGAAACAAAATGTTACATTTGGATATCACATATTGGTTAGTACTTTTATTTCATGCTCTGTCTTTTATAATTTTAGAATTCTAGGGAGACCTAACTTCATCATAAATTTTGAAAGAGTCGGAAATTCCGACGTGATCATCGAATTTTCACTCTTGGGTACAACATACACTTTCGGATTTTCTCATACCACTAAGAAAGTACAAGTAAATTGGGGACCCCCCCCCCCCAATAAAAATATCTTGAACATGATCTGTCTTTTTCGAAACGCAATAAATTCCATTGGCAAAATTTTTTCGAATAACCTTGAAAGACAATTGCGTAGAACAATTCACAAGCTTACGTAAACAAGTAAATTCTTAAAAAAAAAAACATCGTTTACAAGTAAAAAATTCTGAAATATGCTATAGAATGTAAAATTATATCAAATATCATGTTTTATTCCATTTCCGTCTCGTCAGTTAATCTTAATATGGTTTTTTTTAGATATACTATGAAATGGTATAATTCATCATTGTCAATACAGAAATTGCTACTTTTTATTATGCAAGGAAACCATTCAGCAGTATTAAATTTCTATGGTATATGGGTACCAACGTTCGAAAATTTGAGCACGGTAAGAAACATTTTCGTGAGAATCCGAAATACATAAAATGAGAATGAAATATTTTTCCAGCAATTCAAATTATGTTGGTCCTTCTTTATGCTTATGTATTCCACTCAGAAATAATGACAACGATTATAGCACGTTAGCGGACCATACATGATGCACCACGTGATATACGTTATTGTTGCCACTATAAGATGATACTTCATATTAACATTGCATGCATTTAGAATGTGTTAGAAATGAAAACTGGAATGAAAGTTTACCTGGAATTCATTCATTACCTGAAATGTATGACTAAAGGTATCATATTTCAATTAAATACGTCTCTTTACACATTATCAATCGCAATCACTGAAAATCATCTCAGGTTCTAGAAAATTATGTATACTACACACTCATATTTATATATTTACTTCTTGCAAAGTTCTTGTAATAAGGGACGCGCCTAATATTTTTTTTCTCGTTTTCTTTACAAAGTAATTTCATAACTATGATGAGTTCCTCAACGTTCGTTCTGTTCAATAATCTTTATACTTTAGAATCATTGAGTTCCACGACTTTGAGACGTGCAACGATTGCTCAACAATGCATAATAGGTTTTAGCCTAAAATATTGCCTTTATAAGCAACATGTCTGTGACTGCAGAAATCCTAGATTTTCTAGTATTTTGTTTGTAGAATTTCAAGGCAATTTGGTAATTTTTCACAGTCGCTCATCAAAATACTGCATCAATCGAGTTGAAATCAAGTCTGTAAATCAAAAGTAAATAGTTTATCTATTTTTAATTGAATAACCTGGTCGCTTTAACTGTACAGAAATGATTGAACTCTATTATGGAAAATTATGTTAATTAACCACGTCCTCAATTAATTGTGTGTACGTTACTTTAACTATATTTTATGGATATAATTTTGAATTCAAATATGTCGGTATTCTTGTTATCTACTTATTAAGCATTTAGACACGCTAAAAACTTTGGTAGTAGCAGATACAGTTATATACTTCTTTGATTTCGTACAAAATTTATTCTCTAATTATCTGTCTTCTAAAAATACTCTATCTTTGTTTATTGCAAATAAGATTAAGTCTATTTTAGTTACTTGAGTTACATAGAAGTGATCCTTTTCGTCTTCGAGTAGTACAGAAATTAAATAATTAGTAGCCATAAGTTTATCGTGTTTTCTGTAAATTTCAAGTACTGATCAAGTAATAAATTTTGATTCCAGAATAATTTTATTACCTATATATATGCATGCTAATTTATATTTTGTATTTAATTTTACATTATAAAAATATAATTATTCTGATTGTTTCAGATAAGTGATGGTTTCTTTAGGTGCCAGGAAGAATAAATTGTATTTTGAACTAAACTTTAATCCATCGATTAAAATCAAACACAATTGCAAATGTTTATGTCGCAATAAGGAACTTATAGTCGCTAATATTGGAAAGTTTGAAACAAAAATCTCAAGGATTGACAGACTAGTATCCAAAATATTCTAGCTCACAGTTACATGTTGTTTAATAACAATTCACGTTTAATATGTCAATTTTATATTAACTTATCCAATGACATCATTTGGAACATATGCGAGGCTCCTTAATCAATAAATGCAATTATTTCCAGACATTTGTTGTTTGAAGAAATGTCTCATGCTAAACTTGTTTTGTTTTTTGAAGGAGAAATAGTCTAATGCAATTAGTGTGTCTGCAAATGAAATTATATAATTTTTCATTTATTTATGCATTCTGATATTTTTTATAAAAAAAGTAATAACTTAAACGTATATTGAAAAACTCATCGTTTAAGAGATGTTGTATTTTTAGTTCTGTAAAATCAATAAATGAAGGACGAAGAAGGATAAGGACAGTATTCTTATATTCATACTTTTCTCGTCTTCCGAACGATAAATTTCAATTGAAAACACAGTTAAAATATCTCATAAACTAATAATTTTTCAACTTACGTAAGTCGATATCTTTTCATAAAGGTGCATTCATTGATTCGATGGATCAAAATGTATATCATTCTTTTTGAAATAGTGGGAATGATAACGAAATCTCTTATGAAAATCATTTGTAAAAAGAGAAAAAATAATACACACCTCACAAAATGTTGTCCTCAAAACCATATAACTTTCGTACGAAGAATTTTTTTCATTCAATGCAAACCTTGGAAGTTATTCGAGGTGAGCACATTTTGCGCACTACTTGTATGGTATGTAGTATATTATATTCTTTTCCTTCCCTTCTTTTACTTACAAAAGGAATTGGTCGGTCGGCAAGTAAAGTGTATAAATCGGTTGGTCCGATCCAATGAGTCGTCCTTGAAGTGGAGAAAGTGATTTGCCAAAACTATGACTGTATTAAATTATAAACGATAATATATTCCTGTGGTCACTAGATAATTTCATTTTAAGAAAGACTAATTACGAATAAAAATTTAAGAAAGTTAAAGGCAAAATATGTCCTATATTAAAAACATATACTTAAATAAATATTTGCAGAATATTGGAACGCATTTTGAAACGCATTGAACATTAACTAGCATTCAATTAGAACGAAATATACTTAAAAATCCTATTTTTTAGACAAGTACTTACATACCTATTCATAGTGGTATATTATCTCTGTCAAATCAACAAATTCTTGATTAATATAATAAATTGATAAAATATATTGGTTTTCCAAAAGCATTTCTATCCTTGACATATTTAAGATGAGTGATGAACCACAGTTCTGATGTTTATAAAAGTACAGTAGAGAAATTACCAAATACAATGAGTTAATAGTATGTTCTAGAGCTTATAATACATCAGTCGAAAATATATAAAGAAAGTCAAATTTATTTCTATGTATCGAGGTTGAAAAGTTGATTGAAGTCTTGAATGTATTACGTAGAATCTTTTGCATATTTGTACAAGAAAATTGAAAGGTAAATCACATAGTACAGATATGAGTTGCAAGTCTTAGACCATAACGCGTCAAAAAGTTGCTAAAATCCATAAATTTTCATTTGTTCTTCCATGTCTATGCCACTTAGGCGCCTGTCACATATGCATGTCTTTATAATTATGCGATCTCCAATTCTTTCAGGAAAACAGTCCCATTATTGTCGCTTGAAATTGGCTCAATCTCGGATAAGATTGCAGCTCGGCTTGCATAACAATTGTTCATGAGTCAAATTGTCCGATTTCCAGTTATGGTTTATATGAAGACTATATCAAGTATCCTCGAGACTATGCGACCAGTTGTGAGTATCGCGACACAAACTAAATTTGCCTGATCAATTAAGACTAGTTTGTGCTTCCTTATACTCTGAAGGCCCCTACACACTTTGAAACATGCGGCTATCATACGTCATACGGCTCTATGCGTCATATGTCCTATGACTATTGAAACCATCCCACTACTTCTAAGATATATGATAATAGTCCATATAAATACAGCCCGAAAAAATGAAGAAAGCAGTCAGTCTGTGAAACCTAGAACTTGCGTCTTTATTCTATCTCATCTCGTCGCCCATCCGTTTTTTGGAAATTCAACCGGATTCCTACAGTGAAACGACAATGCACAACAAAAGTTATTTGTATTTTTTGAGAAGGCGCTTGAGATAATATCCTGTATAAGAAGCTAAAGAATCTGTGGTGTGTCATGCGTGTTCGTTTGTATTCGTTCGTCATGATATGGATAGTCGGTGATATGGAATGTCGATGAGGTAGGATTAAGGTGAGGAAGGCATTTCGTTTCGGATTTCGCCTACCTACTCCAGATTTATTTTTAGTTATTAGGGCTTCTAGACTGAGCCTGGAAAATTTTCACCTACTCTAGAGCTGGCCTGCTCGCCGCATGCTTAACCTGGTCGCCATCGTTCCGTAGAGACGCTGTGTTCCTTTGCAGTTGGTGAGTTTTGTGTGTTTATATGAGGTACTATGAGGAGCCGCTACAAAGATGTCAGTCGTCAGTTGAGATATGAAAAGACTCTCTTGTAGAACTCTTTATTTTTGTAACTTATCGAAACTCTGTTTTATTAGTATTATATATAGGTGGATAATTTAATTTTTATAACAAATCACGATTATAATTCGTGCATATATAATCTCAATAATAATATTATATAATATATATATATATACATTTTCTTTTATTTAATAATAGTACATCTACAACTGGCCTTTTTTTAGGCCAATCAGCAGATTAGATATAATAAGGTATGTCGTGCGTGAAGAATCATCCAGTGATGTTCCTTCAGCATTGCATGTATAACGATTGACAATTAATTAACAATAAGGGAGGTATATAGTGATTTCGTTCTTTTGAGTCTTCTGATTTCTCCCTCATTATTGACGAGAGAAGTGACTGGCTCATTGTGATGATTGATTATCTTCTGTTTGTGGGATGTAGCAACTTGTTGTATTAGTTCGAAGATCCTTGTGTAACAAACCAACGGGCTGGTGTTATTTGAAGGGTATGAAGTGTTGAGGATGGATGTAAGGATGTAGGATTTGGAAGGTAAAGAAATGGGTAAGATGAGGAAACAGTGTGCGTTTCGTCTCAGAGTCGCTGCCTAGACTCATCAGTGGCTGCTGGTAACGACCCCTTATCCCAGACGCTTGTTGTTATAACTACTCGCTAGGCTAGACGGTCACCCATCCTAGTGATGTTCCGCACTCTGTTTGCTTAACATCGAAGATCGCTTGATCGCTTCGACGCTACACGCGCAGTCACTTGCGGCTTGTACAAGTTGGTGTTCGAAACTCGTACTCGAGGGACTATAGGCCGCTGCATTATTGTTCTGAGGGCCTTTGTATGATGTCGATATTTAATTTTTTAGCACAACCCCATAGTTGAATCCCGTATGATCAAATCGGAATAATGGCGACCTTGTACAGTAGTAGTTTATTATTTAAGGTTAATGGAGATTTCCTTCCAAAGATTCAGTAAAGTTTTTTCATCTTGAAATGTACTTGTTTTCTTTTCGCTGTTAGGTAGTGTTTCCATGTGAGCCTTTTGTCTAAATGCATGCCTAAATATTTCACACAATCCTTTGTGTTTATTGTGGCAGTATTTAGCTTCACTTCTGGAGTCGAGACATATCTTGTCGTGAAAATTACATGCTTAGATTTGTTGGAGTTTATTTTGATTTTCCATTTTTTGGCCCAAGTAGCCATTTCGTCCATAGATGTTTGTAATAAGTTTGTTGCGTTAATAGAGTTATCGTGTAAAAGTTGCTTTGTCGTCAGCATATGTGGCTATAGTAACGTTTACACTACGAGAAAGGTCACCTGAATAACTGGTACAGGACTGGACCTAGTAAACTTCCTTGTGAAACTCTTGCTTCTATAGGATAGTGTTTTCATTCATTATCATTTATGCTTACGTAGAAGTATGTTTCGTTTAAATAAGATTTTAATAATAAGTAAAAGTTGTGTGGAAGAGCAAGTTTTATTTTATACAGTAGTTCCGTGTGCCATACTCTACCAAAAGCTTGGCTTATATCCACAAAGGCTGACAAACATATCTTGCGTCCTTCTAAGCTATTTTCAATTATATTACACGGATTTGTTGAATTATGGAGTGTTGTTGTCTGAAGCCGAACTGGTGTTGTAGTATGATATTATTTTCTTTCAAAGAGGGTTTTATCCGTTTTGGCAGTAGCTTTTCAAATAGTTTTGAAAGTATAGGGAGTAAGGAGATTGGTCTGTAGGATGTCATTTCTTTAGCTGGTTTGTCCAGTTTTGCAAGTATGATTTTTGCGTATTTCCACTGTATTGTATTCTGATAATCGCATTGTATATTTGTGTTGTGGCTACTACTCCCTTCTTGGGTAATTCCTTTAGCACCTTTGGATTTATTAGGTCATAACCTGGAGCTTTTTTACTATTGAGTTTTTGTATTTCTCTTCTTACTTCTCTTGGGCTAAAGTGTTTGATAGGTTGAAACATTTGCAATGGCGTTTAAAGTTTGCTTGATATCGTCATCCTCTACGTTGGTTGTCGTTTCTGTGTTAGGAGTAAATATCATGGAAAGATGTAGTGCAAAGCTCTCCACTTTTTTCTTGTCGTTTCTAGCCCACATATTATTTCTTCGACGAACTGGAGCGATGTGTGTTGTCGGTCTTTTTATCTTCTTTGTTACCTTCCACAGAGAGTGATCATCTTTTGGATATGCAGAAGGACTCCTTGTGTAGTCTTGTATGTTTTGATTATTTATTCGATATAGGAGCTTTTTTTAACTCTTTTGTTATTTTGTATAATTTAGTTTCATCTTCCAGATATCGGGACGTTTGCCATTCACGTCTAGCATTTCTTTTTCTCAGAATCGTTTCTTTTATATGCTTAGGGCAATTAGATATATTTTCATCTTTCTTTTTAATATCTAGTGTAGGTTACTATGCAGCATGTTGGCTATTCGTGATTAGTTTTTAGTGAGATATTTAGGAATGTATTTCCATCTATTATTTGCCCGAAATTTTCTCAGTCCATTCTTGCATTATATAATGAAGCTTTCCTCTCCTTTTGGAATATGCTAGAGTTTACTGTTAGGATTACTAGCGAGTGGTCGGACGAAAAATTGTAGCTTGGGTCAACGTTGACCTTATTCAGTGAGATTTCCTTGGTGACGAAGAAATCTAATAGGTCTGGAATTTTTTATCTATCTGTAGGACAGTAGCTGGGTTTACCGGTGCTTATATGAACTGCAACTCTTCTAAATATACGATTTTTTAATTGTTCCTTACATTCCTTATAATTATTCCTTGCTATACAATATTCTTCGCCATTCTATTAAACACTTCAATCATTAAGATTAGACGATGAAATGTTAGAATTTCTCGAATTTTTATCATTAGTCTATATTAATATTATATACGCAGATTTTAATGGATTTCTTAACTCATTAATATCTCAAAAACTAGTCGAAGCTAAAATTTTATATTTGAAGCGTTCCTCTATAGTCACGCGATCCTCTATAGTCTCTGCGACCTCTTGGAATTACAGCCCAATCAGCTGAATCCCAGTATAAAATGTTGTTCCAATAGATCCGCATTCCTCCTCTGAGATGTTGGCTGAATTCGAGAATTTAACTATCCAGAAGATAATTGTAGGATGCCTAACATATAAAAGACAAAAGACAGAAAATGGTACAGAAATTAGATAAAGATTACATGGTGACAGTGTTCCCAGCCGACTGCTGTTGTCCGGAGACGAATGTTTATACGTATTGTATATGGATATACAGGGTGTCCATAAAGTTTTTTTACAACTTTAAAAATTTATTACAAAGGCAAATGAAAAGACAGATACGTAGAATCTATTACGAAATGAAACATATGTGTTTAAGTTTTCTTCGCCTTATTTAATACACCTCTGTATGGGCACTATTAGTTGCACGAAGCACATCAAGACGTTACTAGATTTCCTACACGATAGATGTTTTCCTCAGATGTTTTTGGTCGTTCACTCCTCCCTTTTTCGAACACTGTCCCTGTCTACATAAATTTCTTCATCACGAATTGATTGACGTGACGGTGGATCAGTTCCATACTTAGTTCTGAAGTTTCACTGAGTTTGCAAATCCGATTTGGTTTCAATAGACTATGATATATACTGTGCCTACTCTTGAGGTGTAGCCATTTTGAGAGGGATTCATTTAACAGTAATTTATTGATTTTTTTCTGAAATGCAATGTGATAAGAACCCAAAGTACATAGAAGAAATCTGATGAAAATATCCATAAATTGCCTTTCTAATAAAATTTTGAAACTTTAAAGAGAGTTTATGGACACCTTGTACTTGTGCTTACGGAAAGTTGCATTTATGTGTGCTTTTGTTTACTCTAGACGGTCGAATTAGGCTCGGTGCAGAGACGAATGGTCTGAAGGCGGCGGTGCTTTGGATTAACAGAAGCATAAATTTCTTTTATGTCATAAAAAGAAGGATAAGAAAATATTATGTATATCTCTGTTCTTTCAAAAGAATCGCTGTTGCGATGATTTGCCACAAATCGGTTGTCTGCATCGGGCCTAACGTTACCTGCTAATTGCTTGTTCTTATTTTATATGATATATATAATAGGTTTCGTAAAATTGAAAGACTTTCCAAACAGAGAATTTTCGAAGCCAAGATTTTGTATTTCACGCTTTTCAAATTTTATCTTGATCGATGACTACTTGAAACTAAATAAATATATGGTAGTCAATCACAATAGCAAATAATAATAATTTTAAGAAGTAATTTAGTTAATTAAAAATTGCTTTCAGAAAAAATGAATTATATATAATTATATATTTAAAATGTGTATTAATATTAAAACACATTTTAAGTATATAATTATAGATAGAGCTCTTTGTGATATATACATAGATGAATAATACAAAACGGAATAATTTTCTTGATTTTCACAGAATTGATTTCTTGTAATGGAATCTGGAAGCATAGACGAATTATATGTATTTATACCCCGACGTCTATGCTATAACACTTCTGCAATCTAACGCACCAAGTTAACGACTCTTATATTGTTGTATTTTTGTTTTCTTGTATGTGCCCACAGAAGCCAGAAAACAAGCATACTATCGTAATGATAGCTCCTAGCCATTCTATGCTGTCACTTTCGCTCTCTGTAGCTTTGCTAATTGAATATAAAAAATAGCACAACAATGGCCCACATTAAGCCGGCGAACCGGTGAAACATACACTTTATAAATTTAATGTATTCCGGTAACTACTTTCGGCAGTATTAGAGCGTCTGGTTCCACTTCAAGACGAATTAGATATTTAGTTTTATGCATAACTGTTCCAAAAGGATCATGTTGTCTTGAGTTATCAATCTGTATTGAAAGTTCCTGATTAAAATCAGTTTTTTCCTGCTGATCTAACCGACTTGTGTAATATCTTACCCGCTGTGTAGATTATCTTGAAAAACATAAAATCCAAGTTAGATGTAATATCGTCCTGTTTCTGAGAAATTTGTTTTCGTTATTCAAATTTTTTTAATGGCAGAAATTTTTTTATGGCTTGCTTGTGCCAAGAAAAGAACTTCTAAAAAGGAACTCTAGAAAGGAACTAAGAGTTATATGTCGGTAAGTATTGTAACTGTGTTGTTATTTCAATTGTACTAGATACAATGTGTAATAAAAATGTTTGCGCTTGTAGCCAGAAAGACTTCAGGGCACACATTACTCTGTGATATTTGGTATTTAGGATCACTTGTGGAAATGGCGAGAATGAACCCAGTTTCACCTCCGGATGAGAAACTTTAGCTGCGACATTTAGTACTCCACCAGGTAAACTACTGAGAATAATACAATAACATCTCTACCCCAACGCAATCGCCGGTGTACATTCAGTTTATTTCTTTTCGTACATCATATGAATTGTTTTATTCAATTTATTCTTTTTCTTTATGTGTATATATATTTGTTATAGATATCCCAATCCATTTTTTATAGGCATTCCAAAACCAATGGCCATACATGAATTGTTGGATTATATTGTGAATGTTGCCCGCTGATATCTTCAGCAATGCTTTCACAGATTTCGTGGATCCTTGCTTGAAAAAATATCCCGCCGAAAGAGCAGATTTAAAAAACATTAATGGTGTGTCTTCAACTTTGTTCATTTAAATGAATTAATTTTTACTCTTATATTTTTCTTAAATTCTTTCAGAATCACGAGTGGATAAAGAAAGCTGAGAAAGTTTGAAAATGTAAACATCTGGTTGAATATGTCGTACAATGGATTTAAACTCTAATTCGTTTAGCGAACGTACAATCTTGAATAAATGTCTCTCTTGCATACTTGACTACCTACATACGCCTTTAGTACTCTTAAATGAATTTTCACTTCTTTTCGTTCGTTTAATATAAACGAACAGTGACGTTTGTAAACTTCGTTCCTCTTTTAAACATTATCATAATCCGTGAAACGGAGATCTTTCGCGACTTTGGGAACAAAACTTATTGACTAGAATCTATAATTTCGTCTACTATATTTCATATAACATTGCTGAGTAATCCAAACCGTTTGAGAGCATTTATTGAATAAAATTTAAGAATTTTAACGTGCTTTTTCAATATGCGTATTGCTGATTTATTATTCTTTTAAATAATCATATTTAATAATTTAAATGCTAAGCTACTAGATAAGATGATGAATTTATGAGTAAGACATTAAATTATTGTCAATAATACGATACAGTTTGGTTTTTAAGCAGTATTAACAATTGTATCAAAACATGGTTGAATAAATGTACAATCACTTTTGATGTATGTACGATTATTGTGAAATTCAGAAAGATTTTATGAATTATTATGTAACTGCATGAGATACGTCACTGGATCTTTATGTCATTTCAAGCGTATTTCGAATCTTTATCCTATGATTCTATTGAAAGTATGCATGACAAACGATTATCCTTATAAGTTCAACGTTATTGTATACTCATGGCAAGTTGTGTTTTCTATAATATCAGAATACATATGAGCATTGGATTTATGAGGATATAATTTGAAGAAGTGTTAATGTTATACGCCCTATGTGTCATACAGCCTACGTATCATATGCTCAACGATTAGGAGTAACTCCACTATTCTCAAAACTGTGATAATGACCTATGTAATGATAGCTCAAAAAATAAAGAAATCAGTCAGTCTTTGAAACTTTGAACCTGCGTCTTCATTCTGTCCGACCTTCTCGCGTATTTATTTTTTTTTTAGGAACTTATCCGGACGCCCACCATGACATTAACTGGACATTCATAGAGCAGTATTCACAGGATAATAAAAGAAAAAAACTTTCGTTCTAGCATTGTGAGAATAGTATAATATTTTTTATGAAACATCAGCCACATGATTTCAAATATTGTAGTTAAATAAAACAGTATTAAGCTAATAGAACCTTTTATATTTCTATTATTTCGAAGAATTCTAGATCTCTTGCAGTTAATAACGATAATGAAGTAGCATACTGTTGTGTAAATGATATATCTCACCAAGAATAATATTTAATGTAAATATTGCGTGACATGGCTACAATAATTATGAAATACTATTTTATTAAACATCAATCTTTCAGGTCATAAAGAACATTTAGGAAACGACAAACAAATTTTTAGATATTTTACCTCTTTTCGTAACAATGTGTGTTAAATCCATATATTTTTAAAAACCGTTTATCGTATTTTTCCATATATATATATATATATATATATATATATATCGCGGTCTGAGATGCTACATTTCATAGATGAAATTGACAACATTTAATGCGGATCCATGTGCTCACATGATAATGAATATATACAATTGAATGTATTATATAACTGTGAATCAAATCTTTCTTTTGCAATTTTTAGGAACTGTGTTTAAAAGATTCAAAAGCCGTTCTTTTAACTCCCTCCGTATTTACACACATTTTAATAATTACATGTAATTAAAGGGTGCTATTAATTTTTACTGCATCTGTAATTAAAGAGAGACAATTTGAAGAAATTTTGAAATTTTTTTAATCTTTATTCGAACAGAAGCGTTCAACCACAAACGTAGAAATCAATGATACTTTCCTGTTGCTACGATTCATTAGTTATTTCTTTTAATCGAACAACATTTGGTCCGTAATAGATAGTTTAACAATAAATATAGTCGCTTACCATAGTAATGCGTTGATAAATAACGTATATATATGTACATACACAGTGTAATGGCAGTATAAGCATCCGTATTCTCTATTCTATGTAAATGGTATGAACATTATAATCTTTTATTTTCTGTCGAAAGTGTTGCATTCAAATTATTAATTTAAAAAACAGTAGTAAGGAACAATCCGTTATACGTGGATGGAAGTTCTAGCTACAGTGTATTAGTCCCTTCAGTTATTTATGTTTCCCTAGCCATTATTTTTTATATACGCGATCGCGTAGATTTAGCCTTTTTGAGATTTGTCTTAAAAAAGTAACGGATTGTACTACGAGAGCATTGTGATGTTTGCAAGCACGGTGGGAATATCCACCTATGTTCCTAAGCGTAAACGCCCAAGGACTGATTTTGCGTGTTACGTTTGTATGTCCTATAACAATGTGCGTAATCCTATTTATCGTAAATAGAATGAGACATTTTTTCGATAAAAGTTCTGTTTATGAAATTATATAAGATACTAATAATGTACTGCCATAAAAAGAATATTCTATTCACTGAACAGTAAATTGAAAAACAGTTCAATTGTCAAAAAGGTATATAATTACTTCTGACACATGTTCAAAATATATTCCTTGTCGCAAATTTGTGCATAATAATTACTGCTATATCGATTCATTGTCTAAATGTAATTATTCAAAAAAATAAATTTATCCAGCATTGAAGCACACTCCTCGTGTATGGGGATCCGGACGTTACTAAAGTATATTTACATATATTTATAAAAATATAAATTTATCTAGTATCATACAAAGTATTAATATTCACTTTCAGTAACATTAATTTGATTTAGACAGAACTTAGATAGTATTTTGATTTAGATAGGACATAGTCAGTACAGTATTTCGATTTAGACAGAACTTTAAATTCTCGCTGTGATGCGAAAATTTCGTAGTTTGTTAAAATTTAAGTACTGTTTCAATGGTAACACTAGTTATCATAGTATAAAATAGTAATAATGCTTCGTTTGAACAAAAAAAAGATCGCACTACTATCTATTATCCCTTTTTTTTCGTTTCGTTTCGAATATTTGCAAAACGATTAAAATTTGTCTACCGATATAAGTACTATCAGATTTCTCTAAAGTTATTGCAAATAAACATGTCTGAGTCTAAAGTTATTCTCATTTTTTTCAACTGCTTCATTAACATATTTCGCATATACGACGTATAAAAAAATTACACAATACAATTACACGATAGATGTTTACAAATATTACAGTACAAGTGGAAATGTTACAATGCGATTACTACTTGTAAAAACAGTGATATTTTATCAAAAGTAGAAAGATCCACTAAGATACTGCCTACGTATACTTTTAAAAAATTATTGTTGTTTCGACTGATCGTAAGCGTGGCAGTTTTCTCTAATGTTTTATTAGTAATGTATTGGCATTTGGATAAATTTAGCAGCCTCAATTGCGGCGCGGACTCGATAACATTGATCATTATTCTATGCGTAAATCTCGAATCGCGACATTCTAGTCTTTTTAAATTGGATGCCTCCCATAAATTTATGTTCGTCACTAATCGCAAGTAGTTCACTATTGACACTTCCAATTTGAAAAGAGTTGCTATAGTGGCTATGCCAGCGTTTGTAACAAAAAAAGCATTCTGCAACAGACAAGAAATTAAACAAATTATACATGTGAATTATTTCCGTGTGATACCCGACATACTGGAAATATCTGGATATGTGAGACGCAGGCATTTCGATGCCAGAGTTGAAAGAAATTTATTCCTAACTACAGTGTTCGTACTGATTCTCAAAATTTCAAGATTGGTTAATTGAATAATATATAACATGCCATCCAATTGTGAATCTGATCAATATACAATATGAGAAACTTTTTTAATTCGTACAATGTGTGCCGGTACCTCGAATAACGTAACTGGATGTACAATTATATTTATTCATTGTAAGCGTCCTTAAGCTTCGTAGATTCGCAATTGCCTGATAAATATTAATTACTCGATCAACCTTTTTGGAAGGCGGTTAAAATAAGCTGAAAGTTTCACCTCGAACAAAGAGCGTTCTTGAAAATTGAAGTTTCTAAAACGATTTCTTCTATTGTTTCCATTGGTAAACACTGCAATAAACACTGTTCAGATGTTGGAGTATTAGAGGCTTTAAAATATTGTAACGTTGGATGCATTTTGAATAATTTCTGTAGATTTATTTCGCAAACGTAAGTGATAGAACCGAGGCTACATCTTGTAATACCATGGCAGTTACTGGTGAGCGAATTGATACCAGTCCGCGAAGACCAATGATGTCTATTATTTGTAAATTACGGCACAATTTTCCGATGATAGTTAGTATTTTGATGTAATTTGATGTAAATGATACGGCTCTAAGGATAGATTTACTTCATTCAAATATGAATCACATCGGAATAATATTTTACGAATTATACATATATTCTGTTTATGTCAGATAAGAAGCTCCACATAGAACATGATAAATCCAGTCGTTTCACACGACACCAGAATTGTTCACTTAATGTTTTCCATTTCTTGCACACCATAATTATTGAAAAAATTCTGCGTACACTTATATACAAGAATATCCAATTTATATACATTAAAACAATATCATACTGTAAGAAAAAAATGTATAATCTTACCTCTTTCTATTCTGATCCTATCTGCACTTGGTAATTGATGAAAAATGTGCATCAGACAGTCGTCACTTAAAGGGGTATTCTGGTAACTCAGCTTAAAAGGGTCAATTTTTTTTGCATTTTCTCAAAACATATGCTTTTGAAAATGTCTATGTAAAAAGATTTATTTGAATTCATAAAATTAACAAAGTTATACGTAGATGTTTAAAGGAAACGGTGTACTACTTGCAACGTAAGTATGAATGTTTTTGTACAATGAGTAACGAAAATTTCAAATTTGTTTTTCTCAAAAAATATTTTATTTTATGTTGTTATTATTTATATTATTGTTTATTTTTACATTATTATTATTTTATAATATTTTGTTTTTGGAACTGCTCGATTGATTGTAAGTATAAATATTTTTGTACATAGGGTAACTTCAAATTTGTTTCTCTCAATTCCATAGTTTTTAAACTGGCTGACGAAATATTTTACGTTTTAGATGACTGAATGACTTGAAATTTGGAGGAGATCTTCGACGTATTTTTATCGCATCAACCACGGATTTCAAAATCTGATGTTCTTTTTACTTTTTCTTTTATCACCCAAAAGACGAAAAAAGCAAGGAAAATCGATATTTTAACTTCAAAATGCTGTCATTTTTTTAATTTTAGAAATTTCGCTCTTTCCGTGGTTCATACAATATTTATACTAATTAAGATGCATTTTGGTTTTTTAATTTCAAATAATCAAGTGGACCGGAATCGCGTCAGCCATTCGAACCCGTTTTTAAAAACCTGCTTTACATAAAGCGATATAATTTTCCACAACTCTCATTAATTTCGTTAAAAAAAACTGCAAATACTCTTTAAGTAGGAATAAATCTGTGTGCGAAAACTGGATGCCAAAATGTATCATGGTTTCTTTAGAAAGAAGTTCATTTTTTCAAGCCGGATTACCAGAATATCCCATTAATATCTGAATACTAATGTCTACGTAATGCATTGTGTATAACATCATTTAACACTTTGTTAGATTTTGATTTATGTTCTTTTACGTTGTAATGTACTTTGTACTGTTTGGTTGATGCCAAGGATTGGCTGCTACAATTTTTAAATCTCTATTGTGCAATCTTATTCCTTTGTGTATCTGGCTGTATAAATCATCGTAAAACGTCAAAAGTATGGTTCTCTTATCTATAGTTATAATTCTGCATTTATTTAAATTAAGATTTTCATCATAGCCTCATCTACACTACTAAACATAACAAATGCATAGTTATTATTTCTTGGATTCCTTCGTAAGAGGCAACTCTCAACTTCTCCATACTTGGAAAATAATTTTACAAGATCTTTGAATGTTGTCTGAGAACAGTTGGATTTACATGCTCAAAGATAATATTGTATAGTACATATATGTGTGGGATGTGCAAATTCTGGGAAAGGGCCCAGAACTCTCCTGTGCCCAACAATGGTAGTCAGATATCCCAAGTGGCGTACTATACACTGTAGAGAAAGTTGGGTCTGGGAATGTTTATGGCTAGCCTTCCAGGCCTATCATTTAAGATATTATAGGGTATGGATGCGTTTGTGTATGTGTGAATGAATGACGAATTTTTATACAGATGAGGAAGAAGGCAATGAGTTTCGAACAGACAGAGAGAACAGAGAGAGTTGAGAGTTGCGAGAGTGAGTTTCGAGCAGTTAGGGAGAATATAGTGAGTTGCGAGCTGTGAAAGCGAAAAGACAGAGTTGTAAGTTTTGAGTGAGCAAAGATTGAGTGTAAACGTAGCGATTAAGAGAATATAATATAAAACGTCATCTTATAATCATCATTAAACGAAATTTCTTAATTTTAACTTTATTAAACAACCATATTTTACCAAAATTACTAAATTGGGGTTTCATGTCGGGATTCCTACATATGTGCAAACCTTCGTTGCTAAGTTGCTGACAAATAATTTTCTAATTTTTTAATCACCATCTTCGGTAACAGATCGAGAAAAGTGGAATTGCTACAATAAATGAATGAAAAATATGAAAAATACAGCAACGTCAAAGCACATGAATTTACCAAACAATTCATACTTTATTACTGGTCTTTTCCATGACCTGACTGCATTGACTTTTTCACTCTTCATTGTATACCACAATGTAACACTATGTGACCAATGTTTTGTCTTGTCCCACATGTTGAGGGTCACCTGACCCTATTATCATTTTCGTATCAAATCCTGCCATATTGACTTAGGCAAGTATTACACTACGGCGTTGTTGGTGATAAAAATTAAAATTAAAAAATATGGACAGTGTTTTCACATAAAAAATGGTTTATTGAATTGCATCCGTGACACTTTATTACGAGCAATATACATATGTATATACATGTGTAGTGGCCTGTGGTTCCTCAAGTACGAGATTCGAACACCGACTAGCACAAGCCGCAAATGGCTGTGTGCCTAGCGTCGAAGTCCCTGCGGTCTTTTTGACGTTAAGCTAACAGAGTGCAGAACAACGCTAGGATGGGTGACCGTCCAGCCTAGCGGGTAGTTATAATAACAAGCGTCTGAGGTAAGGGATCGCTGCCATTGTCACGGGACTATGAGACACCACGGTGATTTTAAGGAATTTTAATACTCTAAAGATTAGATACTCTAATATTCTAACAAGGAGAGGTCACAGCAGTTGGGTCGTCGATTTTTAATGAAATTTGGTCTGTCGATTCTAAAGCAAATATAATTCAACTGTGTCCAAGCATTTGGGTCAATACTCATTATTTACAGAGATATTTAATGTTTTATTCTTCTATCCCTTCTATGTATATATATACTATTCCTGTGAAAGTTACGAACAGTAACACTGTCGCGAAGCTAATGGTGTAGTGGATTCATACCCGAATGTTTCAGGATTCGAATCCCTCGTAGGGAAGCATATTTTTGTATCATCTTCATTTTTGTTTTCTTTTTTTTTTGGCTTTTTTTTATATAGAATACTGTGTTTTACATTTTTATAGTATCCCTAATTATTAATTTATTTAAAATATCAGAAAATTTCGATATAAAATATAACGTCGAAC